>VZQC01000682.1:861550-994898 GCA_009823505.1 Rhizomys pruinosus | reverse complement strand
TTTTTTTTTTTGGTCTTTTTGAAACAGGGTCTCCCTGTAGCCCCAGCTGTCCTGGAACTTGCTATGTAGACCAGGCTGGCCTTGAACTCACAGAGATCCCCATGCCTCTGCCTCCCAAGTGCTGAGATTAAAGATGTGAGCCACCAGGCCTAGTTGGGAGGCCCTATCTTAAAGGAAGACAAAAAGGATGATCCTGTTATCATGCCATAATGACCTATATTTGTCGTCTTTCTCTCTGCACACACCCCTCTCCTGTTTTCGCATGGTATCTTCTCTCTGAACAGGATTTTGCTGTGTAACATGCAGCAGACTCAAATTTGTGACTAAGAACCTGGGTTACAGGCACACATCCCCACCACACCTAGGCTACAGGCACACATCCTTACCACACCTAGGTTATAGGCACACATCCTCACCACACCTACGTTGCAGGCACACATCCTCACCACACCTAGGTTACAGGCACACATCCTCACCACACCTAGGTTACAGGCACACCCCACCACACCTAGGTTACAGGCACACATCCTCACCACACCTAGTAATAAGCACACATCCTCACCACACCTAGGTTATAGGGACACATCCTCACCACACCTAGTTAATAAGCACACATCCTCACCACACCTACGTAATAAGCACACATCCTCACCACACCTAGGTTACAGGTACACATCCTCACCACACCTAGGTTACAGGTACACATCCCCACCACACCTAGGTTACAGGCACACATCCTCACCACACCTAGGTTACAGGCACACATCGTCACCACACCTAGGTTACAGGCACACCTCCTCACCACACCTAGGTTACAGGCACACCTCCCCACCACACCTAGGTTACAGGCACACATCACTACCACACCTAGATTACAGGCACATATCATCACCACGCCTAGCCTCGTTGCTTTAGGGAATTTTTGACCGAAAATGTTCTTGGTTTTGCCGTCGTTCTGGTGGTGGTGTTGGCCCAGGCCTGCTGTTCCCAGGCTCCTGCTCCACTGCACAGCCAACTCCTCAGCCCACGTTCCCTGGTTTTTTGTCCCAGCTTTTCAGGAGCATAGCAGCCTGAGTAGATGCTATCCAGGAGCTCTTAGGCAGGTGGGATTGGCCTTGAACTCAGCGGCACACACCCTAGGAGCTCACCACCTGCCCCATCCTCACCCAGCTCCTGAGCTCTCCTGAGTATGGGGGTAATGTCTGCTCTGTTCCCACAGATCTGCACGGACATCCGCCTCCTGGCAAACTTGAAGGAGATGGAGGAACCCTTTGAAAAACAGCAGATTGGTGAGTGTGCTTTTCATACCTGGGAGCACCTCAGAGCTGCAGAGAGTGCGTGCCCTGCTTTCGGAGCTGCCCTGCAGGACCCTTGTGCGCTTTCTGCCCCCAGAAGCCTTTCTGCCCTTGCATCTCATCCTCTTTCATGGGCAGGCTCGAGTGCGATGCCGTACAAACGGAATCCCATGCGCTCTGAACGCTGCTGCAGCCTGGCTCGACACCTGATGGCCCTTGTCATGGATCCACTGCAGACAGCTTCCGTTCAGTGGTTTGAACGCACGTTGGATGATAGTGCCAACCGGTCAGTGGGGTGGGGACACCACATGCTGCATGAGGGCAGAGGGCTGAAGGAAGCCGTCTGGAAGCAGACGGACATGTGAGTGTGTCTGCTGCCCTTGGTCTCAAGGAGCTTTGAGTATAGCAGACAGGCGGAGACATACAAGGAACAGCGTGACAGGACAAAGTGCACAGCGCACAAAGTGTGGGAGGAGTCCAGGAAAGCTTCCTGATGAGGCAGTGCCTGAAGGCTTAGGAAGCAAGGGCTAAAATGGGGGTCAGTCCCACGCATGAAGCCCTGGGTTGGATCCCCAACATGGCGTAAAAGCCAGGCATGGTGGCACACACCTGTTGTCCAAGCACTGGGAGCTGGAGGCACGGGAGGGGACGGGTCCTCTTCTGCACAGGGGATTGGCATCTGGGCTGGAGACCCTGTCTCAAAACAAGCAGTGTAAGCAAGCAACTAAAGGGTGGTCCCGAGCACATGCAAAGACAATGAGTGCATGGCGGAGCTGCCTGACAGCTCGGGCTGAAGTACCTACAGCAAGGCACAACCACAGGTAGCAGCTCCTTCATGGAGAGTATTGTAGACCCAAAAGGAGCTGAGATCTTACTCTAAGAGCAGTTGGTGTGCACTGTGGCATTTTGGTGTCGTGATGTATTTATTGGATCAGAAGGAACTTGAACTGCCATGTGGAACCACATGCGTGGGACGCTGTCTCTACTCATTACAGTCGTCACAATGTCCTAGGATGTGCTCTTCTCTTATCCTTTCCCTTTCTCTTCTTTCTTCTCTATCTCCCATCGCCCAGACTGGCTTTGATCTCATATGTAGCCAAGGATCACTGGGACCTCATTATACAAAGCCTTTTCGTTTTCTTTTGCGATGGTCTCACTTTATATCCCAGGTTGCCCTGTTCCTTCCGCTTCAGCATCTCAACTGTTGGGATTGCAGGCCTGTGGCACAAGAAAGTGACTAGGACATCTTGAATGGAGGAGGGTATAGAGCCTGGATCCATGCGTGACCCAGGATCAATTTATCAGAATAAATCATCCAGGAACCCCATGAATCTGTGGCTCCTTGAGTCCCTTTTATAAAGTGTTGTGTACTTAGACTGAGCCTCTTCACACCCTTCTGTGTACTTTAAATGATATAAATTACATGTCATTCCTAATACTACACAAATGCTGGGTGAATAATTACTGTATTGTTTAAGGATGACTGACAAGATCTGCCCAGTGCTGAAGCAAATTATTTTTCTCAATTATTACTGATCTGTGGTTGGTTAAATCCATGATGCCAAGCTTTCAGATGATGGTACTTTTTTGCAGGGTTTGGCCTAATTCAGCTTACCTGCTACCCCAGCATCGTTTTGGAAAATCATTTGTGCCGAGGCCCTGGATGGTTCCAGTTTTCAGTCCAAGCCCACATGGGCGAGACGGGAGGGTGTGGATAGAGTCAGAGGCAGACCACCCAGTACCAGTGAACATAAAGAACTCAGTGCCCGGGATGCTCCTGCCATGTGTCCAGACAGGAGTGGGGGCGGGGGGGGGGGATTGTCATGGTGAGGAGGAGACAGAGTGGCTGTTGAGCTGGCGTTTGAAGTGGAGCCTTGGGTCTGTACAGCTCTGTACAGGTCAGTGTGGGTCTGTACAGGTCGGTGTGGGTCTGTACAGCTCTGTACAGCTCTGTACAGGTCAGTGTGGGTCTGCCTCTTATGCAAGTGATGTAGACTAGAGGTAAAGATCTGAAAGAAACTGTCCTGAGTGCATATGCATGAGAAGTAGGCAGAGCAGCTCTTGGGATGCACCTGCAATCTTTGTGGTACTTGCTTAAAGGGATTAACTGACCACATTTGTTTTGTAGACGGATCTGTTTGGCTGAAGCATTTCTCACTGCAGACACTATATTAAATACATTGCAGAACATTTCTGAAGGATTGGTGGTGTACCCCAAAGTAAGAGGCCTTGATTAGAGAGTCAAGAATAAGGAGGGGCTGGGGTGTGTGAAGGGACCTGTCTGGAGTGTGTGTATTGGGGTGCTTTGTACTATGGGAGTTCTATTGAGACCTCATCTTGAGTCTGGCGCTAGGGCCCGGCTCTCTGGAATTCATGCAGAGCAGGGAGAGCACTGAACTGTCTTGATGTCTGCAGCACACACCTTCAGCTCAGATAATCAGCAAACGAGCTGGCACCAATGGCCAGCGAGTTCATCTCCTTCAGATACTCAGCTCTTGACACAGGGCAATAAAAATGAACTAATTTATGGTTTTAAGAGTTGCTGGGAGCTGGGCGTGGTGGCGCACGCCTTTAATCCTAGCACTTGGGAGGCAGAGGCAGGCGGATCTTTGAGAGTTCAAGGCCAGCCTGGACTACAGAGTAAGTTCCAGGACAGCTGGGGCTACAGGGAGACCCTGTCTTGAAAACACCAAAAAAAAAAAAAAAAAAGAGTTGCTGGGGCTGGAGGCATGGTTCAGTGGTTAAGAGCACTGACTGCTTATTCAGAGAACCAGAGTTCAGTTCCCAGTGCCAACATGGCAGCTAACAACCATCTATAACTCTAGTTCCAAGGGACCCAGTGCCCTCTTCTAACTTCCACAGGCATTATACAGTATGGGTGCACTTTCATACATACATGCAGGTAAAAATTCATACACATAAATTTTTTTTTTTTTTTGGTGCTTTTTGAGACAGGGTCTCCCTTTAGTCCCAGCTGGCATAAAATATTTTTTAAGAGAATCTTTGGGGCTGGAGAGATGGCTTAGCTATTAAGAGCATGGACTGCTCTTGCAGAGGACCTGAGTTTGATTCCCAGCACCCACATGGCGGCTAAGAACCGTCTTTAACTCCAACTCCAAGGGAATCCGACGCCCTCTTCTGACTTCTGTGGCATTGCACGACATGAGTGCACCAACCTATATGCAGACAGTACACTCATACACATAAAAAATAATAAATAGGGGCTGGAGAGATGACTCAGCGGTTAAGAGCGCCCACTGCTCTGGCAGAGGACCCAGGTTCGATCCCTGGCACCCATATGGCGGCTAGGGACCCTCTTTAACTCTAGTTCCAAGGGAATCAGACTCCCTCTTCTGATCTCTGTGGCATTGCACGACACAGGTGCACCAACCTACATGCAGACAGTACACTCATACACATAATAAAAAATAAAAAAAATTAAAGAATAAATAAATAAATAAATAAATAAATAAATAAATCCTAGGGCTGGAGAGCTGGCTCAGTGGTTAAGAGCACTGGCTACTTTTGCAAAGGACCTAGGTTCAATTACCAGCACCCAGATGGGGGCTAAGAACCATCTGTACCTCCAGTTCCTTGGGATCTAACGCCCTCTTCTGACCTCCAAGGGTACTGTACAACATGGATGTACTTACATACATGTAGGCACTATTATACTCATATACATAAAATAACAGGTTTTTTTTAAAGAATTATTCCTGGGGCTGGAGAGATGGCCTAGCAGTTAAGAGCGCCGACTGTTCTTGCAGAGGACCCGGGTTTGATCCCCAGCACCCACATGGTGGCTGAAAACCATCTTTAGCTCCAGTTCCAGGGGAATCCGACACCCTCTTCTGACCTCTGCAGCATTGCATGACACGGGTGCACAGACCTACATGCAGACAGTACATTCATACACATAAAAAATAAAATTAAATTTAAAAAAAATAAAAAAAAAGAATTATTCCTGTGAAGCTGATTCTGAAGTTTACTAAAATCAATGTTTAAGAAAAGGGGGCCAGGCATAGGGTACATAACTTTAATCCAGTCCTCAGGAGGCGGAGGCAGGCAGATCTCTTGAGTTCTGGGCCACCCAGGGCTACAGTAGTGAGACTGTCTAAAACAAAAGATCTCTGAATTTGTAAGGAAATTTAAGAGCACAGTGCTGGAGTGAAGCAACTCCTAGCCCATCTCTGTAAGCAGTGCTGGTTTGTAGCCATTCTAGGCATTTTACTTGACATAGTTGGCATTGCATGTATAGCTTTGTAACCTTGAGACATCTCTCTTGGCCCCTCACTTTCTTGTAGGTGATTGAACGGCGCATTCGGCAAGAGCTGCCTTTCATGGCCACCGAGAACATCATCATGGCAATGGTCAAAGCTGGGGGCAGCCGGCAGGTGAGCTAGAAATGAAAGTGAAAGGATTGGGTCTGAATTTCCACCGGATGTGAGGGGATCACACAGAGAGGGAGAGACAGTGATCCTGAGGTTTTTGGGAGGGGTAGCAGTCACTCGGGTGTCCCCAGCTGCGGTCAGAGCTAAGGCTGTGCAGGAATCCATCTTGAGTGGCCATCTCAGCTTGGTGGGTGTCCTAGTTTGTCTTCCATTGCTGTGACAAAACACTCTGACCGACACCAACTTGGGGAGGAAAGGGTTTATTCAGCTTGCATCTCCTGGGTCACAGTTCATCACTTAGGGAGCCCAAGACAGGAACTCAGGGCAGGAACCTGGAGGCAGGAGCTGAAGCACAGGCCATGTTCACCGGCTTGGTCCCCTGGCTCATGCCCAGCCTGCCTTCTTATACAGTACACAACAACCTGCCCAGGGTGGCACTACTCATTGTGGGCTGGGCCCTCCCACACTGCTCGACCATCAAGACAATACTCCACAGATGTGGCCACAGGCCAATCCAATGGAGCCAATTCCCCAATTGCTCCCTCAACCCATGTGTGTCAAGTTGACACTAAAGCTATCCAGCACAGTGGATCTGGGTGAAATGTCTAGTGACTCTTGGTGGTTTTTAAACCCATTAGTGGTAAGCTAAGGCTACCCCTATCCCCAGGACTGTCATGAGAAGATCAGAGTGCTATCTCAGCAGGCAGCTGCCGTGGTTAAGCAGGAAGGCGGTGAGAATGACCTCATGGACCGCATCCGTGCCGATGGCTACTTTGGCCCCATCCACTCACAGTTGGAGCATTTGCTGGACCCTTCTTCCTTCATTGGCCGAGCGCCCCAGCAGGTAGGTTCTGAGCAGTCTCCCTGTGCTTGCTTCATTGGCTGAGCGCCCCTGCAGGTGGTTCTGAGCAGTCTCCCTGTGCTCGCTTCATTGGCCAGGTGCCCCGCAGGTGGTTCTGAGCAGTCTCCCTGTGCTCGCTTCATTGGCCGGGTGCCCCCGCAGGTGGTTCTGAGCAGTCTCCCCGTGCTCGCTTCATTGGCTGGGCGCCCCCGCAGGTGGTTCTGAGCAGTCTCCCCGTGCTCGCTTCATTGGCCGAGCGCCCCCTGCAGGTGGTTCTGAGCAGTCTCCCCGTGCTCGCTTCATTGGCCGAGCGCCCCCTGCAGGTGATTCTGAGCAGTCTCCCTGTGCTTTCCACACTGCCAGTTGCAGAACCTGGGTTCTTTGTCTTTCCACTTTTTTTCCCACTTTTTAAAAAATACTGTTTATTTTATGTGTCTGAATTGTTGCCTGCATGTATGTAAGTGCACCTGTGTCATGCAGTGCCAGAAGAGGGGGTTGGATCCCCTGGAACTGGAGTTACAAGTGGTTGGGTGCTGGGACCCAAACCCTGGTCCTCTACAAGAGTAGCCAGTGATGTTAACTGTCAAGCCATCTCTCCAGCCTGTTATCTCCCTTTTGTAGGAAATATAAATTGTCAAGATTGGACTGTTTTGGGTTTCTCTAAGTCTTTCCATGAGGACTCTGCAAATTTTCTCTCAGTGGCATCATGAGGATTGAAGTGCTTAGTGTGTGGGAACCAGCAGGTGCTTTGTCATTTTCTCAGCCTCTGACAAAAGAAGAATTCATTTTAAAGCCTTTACCTGGCTAGGTGCTTAGCTCAGTGGTAGAGCCTTTGGCCAACTATGGGTGAGGCCCTGAGCTTGATGGCCCACACCAGTATGTGAAGAAGGCTAGATACTCCTTTTCTTTTTTTTTTTTTTAATTTATTTTCGTATGTGTATGAATATAATGTCTATATGCAGGTTTGTGCACCCGTGTCGTGCAATGCCGCAGAGGTCAGAAGAGGGTGTCAGATTCCCCTGGAACTGGAGTTAAAGATGGTTCTCAGCCGCCATGTGGGTGCTGGGGATCGAACCCGGGTCCTCTGCAAGAGCAGTCGGCCATCTCTCCAGCCCCAGATACTCCTTTTCATAGAGCTCGTGTAATTCGTTGTAATACCAAGTAGCATAAGCAGAATTTAAAGGAAGCTGTGTGTGTGTGTGTGTGTGTGTGTGTGTGTGATCACAATGGAGAGACCTCTCTTTCAATGAAGAGTATAAAGAAATTAGCAAAGACTTATTCTAAGACATCAGATCAGAGCTGACAAGGAAGAGTTGGTTGGGAATACCAGGCAAGAGATTAAGTACTGATCTAGTATGTTAGTATGTAACAGCAACCGTGATTAACCAGTGTGAGTGTTACTGGAGTAGTAAGTTCCTCAGAAGCAGTTACTGAACTTGGGCCTGGTGCTGCACATCTGTAATACAGCTCTCAGAGGCTGAGGGGTCACACACTTGTGGCCAGCCTGGGCTACCTACAGAATTCAAGGCCTGTGGGTAGAAGTAAGCACTTGCCTATAATCCTACCTTGGCAGGTGGATCAGCATTTCAGGGTGTTCCTCAGCTATATAGCAAGCTTGAGGCCAGCCTTGGATACCTCATACCTTGTCTTGAAGAGCATGGCCAGCTGGGGTGTGAGTGTTTGCTGAGCACCCACAAAGCCCTCCATTACCAGAATTGGAAGGAAGGGCTTATTATGGGAAGGAAGTGGGGGGTGCTTGTTCTAAGTTTTTGAGTTTATTGTTTTTTGTTTGCATCTTTTTGAGACAAGGTCTCCCTGTAGCTTCAGCTGGTGGCCTGGAACTTGGTACATAGACCAGGCTGGCCTTGAACTCAGAGATTGTCCTGCCTCTGCCTCTTGAGTGCTGAGACTAAAGGTGTGTGCTGCCACTCTCAGCTTGTTCTAAGATTTGAAGACAAAGACCATTTATCATTTCTGGTCATATCACTTGGGTCACTTGGGTGTTATGTAAAACTTGGGCTGGAGAGATGGCCTAGCGGTTAAGAGCGCCAACTTCTCTTGCAGAGGACCCGGGTTCAATCCCCAGCACCCACATGGCGGCTAACAACCGTCTTTGACTACAGTTCCAGGGGAATCCGACCCCCTCTTCTGACCTCCGTGACATTGCACGACATGGGTGCACAGACCTGCATGCAGACAGTACATTCATACACATTAAAAAAAAAAAAAAAAATAAAAATTTAAAAAAAAAAAAAAAAAGAGAATCCCCATAGGTGGTGGAAGAAGCAAGCTTTGTAGAGCGTGTTATGTCTTGGTGATGCCAACCAGGTTGAAGAGGTGGTAAGATTGTCTTTTGTCTTGTGTTCACTCTCATCTTTGGCAGGTCCACAGATTCTTAGAAGAAGAGGTGTATCCCCTGTTAACGCCATACGAACATGTGATGAAAGAGAAAGCAGAGCTGTGTCTGTAGACTTGAGAGTCATTGCTGGGAAATAAACACTTCCCACAGTCACGCCTTTTACCTCAAGAATCGATATTAAATTCTGTGGTCAAGTCAACAGCAGCGTGCTGTCTGCATTCTTCACAGCACACAGATGTCAACGTAGCGTGTGCTGTGCATTCTTCACAGCACACAGATGTCAACGTAGCGTGTGCTGTCCATTCTTCACAGCATACACAGATGGCAATGTAGCGTGTGCTGTCCATTCTTCACAGCACACACAGATGACAATGTAGCGTGTGCTATCCATTCTTCACAGCACATACAGATGTCAACGTAGCATGTGGTGTCTGCATTCTTCACAGCACACACAGATGGCAATGTAGCATGTGCTGTCTGCATTCTTCACAGCACACACAGATGGCAATGTAGCGTGTGCTGTCTGCATTCTTCACAGCACACACAGATGTCAACGTAGCGTGTGCTGTCTGCATTCTTCACAGCACACACAGATGTCAACGTAGCGTGTGCTGTCTGCATTCTTCACAGCACACAGATGTCAACGTAGCGTGTGCTGTCTGCATTCTTCATAGCACACACAGATGTCAATGTAGCGTGTGCTGTCTGCATTCTTCACAGCACACACAGATGGCAATGTAACGTGTGCTGTCCATTCTTCACAGCACACACAGATGGCAATGTAGTGTGTGCTGTCCATTCTTCACAGCACACACAGATATCAATGTAGTGTGTGCTGTCTGCATTCTTCACAGCACACACAGATGGCAATGTAGCGTGTGCTGTCTGCATTCTTCACAGCACACAGATGTCAACATAGTCATGGTGGCACATACCGTTAATCCCAGTACTGAGGAGGCAGAAGCACATGGCTCTCTGTTGAGTTTGAGGCTACGTTAGTCTAGAGGCCAGCCAGGGCTACATAGTTAGACCCTGTCTCAAAAAAGAAATGCACTGAGCATGGTAACCCATGCCTTTAATCCCAGCACTTGGGAGGCAGAGTCAGCCAGATCTTTGTGACTTCAAGGCCAGCCTGGTTTAGAGTGAGTTCCAGGACAACCAGAGCTACAGGGAGACCCTGTCTCAAAAAGACCCCCCCCAAAAAAAAAAAGTTTACCAGATTTGCATTTGACTAATACATTTATTTACTAACAACTAAGGTTTCATCTGGCCAGGATAAAATGTAAGTCACCCATAGCCTCACTGTGAGCCAGAGCTAAGTGTTATGATACATTAATATTAATGGTGTGCAGAAAAGTTGCCACAGAGACTGTTCTGCACTCGAAATTATGATCAGTTGTGGGTGGTTCAGAAGGATAAATTGATATCCAGCCTCTAGACCCCACTCTCAAGAGGGGTGATCTGATGTTGAGCTTTAGTATATGTGGAAGTCTTTTCTGAGACAAGTTCTCAATCTTGTTAGCCCAGGTTGGCCTTGAATTTGTAAACCTCTTGATACTGACACCTGAGTAGGAATAATATAAGCTCTATCATGCCTGGCTTCTCAACACTTGGAATTGAGTGTTTGGGAGAGGAAAGGCCACTTGACAGCCTTGCTGCACACCGGAAAACAGGTCAGTACTATTAACTGAGACTGGCTTGTGCATAGTCCATTTTTATTCGTTTTGATTTTTGTCTTTTTGAGAGAAGGTCTCCCTGTAGCCCCAGATGGCCTGGAACTCACTGTGTAGACCAGTCTGGCCTTGAACTCACAGAGATCTGCTTGCCTCTGCCTCCCAAGTGCTAGGATTAAAGGCATGTGCCACCACGCCTGGCAGGCAATAGTTATTTTAAAAGTGTAATTTAAGGGACTGGAGAACTCTTTTTTTTTTTTTTTTTTTTTTTTTTTTGTCTAAGACAGGGTCTCCCTGTAGCCCCAGCTGTCCTGGAACTCACTCTGTAATATATATATTTTTTCAATTTTATATATATAACATATATATATATATATAAATTAATTTTAAAAAATGAAGCTAGGTTGAGCAGAAGGAAATTAAATTACTGAGCCCTGTGCAAGCATTCTGTCTATTCTGAACATTGTTCTAAGAAAGCAGCTACTGTGGCTGGAGAGATGGCTCAGCAGTTGAGAGCACCCGGGTTCGATTCCCAGCAACCACGTGGCGGCTAAGAACCATCTTTAACTCCAGTTCCAGGGGAATCTGAGGCCCTCTTCTGACCTCCACGGCATGTTACGACACGGGTGCACAAACCTACATGCAGACAGTACATTCCTACACATGAAAAATAATAAAGCTATCGATGTGTAATCTGAGTGTTCACGTTACATGCCAGATAGTGGGGGAATCTTATTAATAAATTTCTTCATAGGAAACAAGATGGCCTTGTTCTGTCATTCTGTTCTGTGGATCTGCCGTGGGTGGCTTGGCCTGTTTTTCCTCTGAGCCAGTGGCAGAGGTGGGTCTGTCACTTTCCTTCCTCTCCCGAGCTCTTGCTGTTATTTAATTGCTATGATTCTGCTCTCAAGTGCCTTCTATCTAACCTTCTAGTTTAACATTTAATTAGGAACATTTGGGTGGGCTGCAGGGCAGCAGGAGGACAGAACACTTGTACCTTCTCATAAAATTAAATTCATGGTTGCCAAAGGTTAAAAACATCCAGGATCAGGATCAGGATCCCCCTGGATACAGGGTTTGGGCAGATGGAGCAGTGGGCTTTCTATTCAGCTGCTGACACCAGGCATCACTGCCCTCCACCTGCTAATGTTAGATTTTATATCTGTTGCTCGAAAACATACGTTTTAGTGTAAGCACAGTAGCAACATCTGGACTGGCATAAATCTTGAGGGAGAGGGTTAAGTAAGCTGGAACTGTTCAGTGCCGCAGACCGACCCAGCCGGGGGTCCCTCAGACTGCAGGAATCGGGGTCTTGGAAGAAGGGCACAGGTTCGGCGATATGACAGAAACCACACCAGAATGGCTTTGAATCTGCTGCGTTTTACTAAGAGCAAATCAGTGTTTTTATACCACAGAGCAAGGAAAACGGGTCAGGATTAGCACATCTCCCAGGAACAATAGACCCATTACTAAGGAATTCACACCTGGGTTTCCAAGGACAGCAAGCCAATTAAATTTACACATCAATCAGAAGCACTTACACATGGTATATTGCTCACTTGGTCTTGGCAGAGGAGATAAGCAACAAACAGTGGTCATAAAACCACAAACCATGAATAGTTTATTTTGTGAGACTTTGTTTTTCTTTCTTTTTTGGAAAATTTAATTTGGACCATATTTTCTTCCTTTGTTGAAAACATCATGTATGGGCTGGAGCTATGGCCTAGCGGTTAAGAGCGCCGACCGCTCTTGCAGAGGACCCGGGTTCGATCCCCAGCACCCACATGGCGGCCGAGAGCCGTCTGAAACTCCAATTCCAGGAGAACTCCAGTTCCAGGGGAGTCCGACGCCCTCTTCTGACCTCCGCGGCATTGCACGTCACGGGTGCACAGACTTGCATGCAGACAATACATTCATACACATACGGAAAATAAATAAAATTAAAAAAAAAAAAAAAAGAAAACATCATGTATCTGCAGACATTTTGGGTTCCAGAGCTTACAAAGGGGCAGTGGTTTTTCCCCAGTTCCATCCCAGCGTTCTAGAGAAAGATGTTTTCCAATCTTGCTTTTGAGTAGTTCCTAAAAATGTTCTAAAGGTTCCTCACAGTAAGTGGCAAGTAAAGCAAGGTAAGGCTTTATTCTCCCTGTCCGCTTGATATACTGCGTGATGGAGGGATAAGAAGGAAGACTGGTTATGTCAGTGTCGGTGCCCTTGGGAATTGCTGTGGGGTCCTCTGAGGTGCACCCATGGCACTGAGGTCCTGACACACTGAGGAACCTGAGACGGGTAAATACTGAGCAGCCTGTCACAGCCAAGTGTGACTGTCACAGCACACAGGGGTCCGGGAGCTGTCTGGCTCTTCTTGGTGCCCACAGGGCTGCTGACCTTTACAAGTAACATAGGAACCAAGGCCAAACAATAACCAGAGATCTACCTGGCACTACAGTACCACATGTTCACTTCAGTGGGCATTCCAGTGTATTCACTGATAACAGAACAAGTTCAAAGTGCCTTTACAGATTCCTGTATCGAATTACTAGAATGAAGACAAAAGCATTTGTCTGATAAACATGTTTTCTGTCACATGAAAATGGCTTCCTTGCAAGATGATCTACATACTGGGTAGCTATTTCTGCTTGGTGCACAACTTCATTTAAGTGCATTATTTGCACAGCATTCTCATTTTTCAAACTTGTTACATTAGCTTGAAAAAAGGATAAGGCAGCCAAATTTAACTAATTTGGGTTGCAGAAAAATCTGAAATGTTAACCTTCATCTTCTCTAGTGTTAAGAGCCCACGATTAAAAGGTAATCAGCTTCTTCTCTTAACAGGAAGCAATGCAGCTATGTCAATAAATGCACCTCTAGTAAACACAGGGCCCCTCATAAATATAAAATTAAATTATTTTGAGGAATAGGTTTGTGACTTTAATAGGTGGGGTTTATATTTATTCTTTATATTTTATAGTAAAAAATGTATGGTCTACTTTCTTTATAATCACACAGACGAGTTCCTCTCAGCAGGCTCTCACATACAGATGACAGGCTAGTCACTCGGCATGTTTCAGAAAGGTAGTGGCTGCACAGCATGTGCTCCTAGAATCCTTGCAGAAACTCCTGCGACTGGGTGACGATCTCTGTGTCCACTGTCTCTATGAGGGACTGGAAGCCTTGTTCCCCCAGGATCTCCTGCTGGGCCTTGAGCTTCTCATAGATGAACTGCTGCAGTGACACTGTGTGCACAGGGTCTTTCAGGGCCAGCATCTTTTTCCTCTTATCTTGTTCTGTGGGCGGTTCTTCATCTTCCATTACTTTTGGTTCCTCATGATGAGACATCAACATACAGTCCTTGTAAGTTCTTGTTTCAGGGTCTTCTGTCATGACATCATGAAGTCCTTCTACTGAGATATTTATAATTCCACAGAATTTATCTTGGATAACACTCTGCAATCTTTGTTTCTATTTCTCTGTATTCTTTGTTTCTATTTCTCTGATTCCTGCTAACATTGTCCTACAGGCCAATTCTCGAGACTTTGTTTTTCTTTGAAGTTTCAATTTGGTTTCTTCTCATCCTTCCTGGCGCCAGATCTTCCCATCCTCCCAAGGCCATTTGTTATCTTTAGGCTGTAATTCAAGCCATGGCCTGGGAGAGCCTCTTAATTAATTCTGTTTTTGTTTTTTTTTTTTTAATTTTATTTATTTCTGTATGTGTATACGAGTGTACTGTCTGCATGCAGGTTTGTGCACCCGTGTCGTGCAATGCCATGGAGGTCAGAAGAGGGTCTCGGATTCCCCTGGAACTGGAGTTCTCCTGGAATTGGAGTTTTGGACGGTTCTTGGCCGCCATGTGGGTGCTGGGGATCGAACCCGGGTCCTCTGTGAGAGCGGTGGGCACTCTTAACTGCTAGGCCATCTCTCCAGCCCAGTTCTGTTTTTCTACATTACTTTCCTTAAAGGAGAAGCCCACCACGTGCCTCTGACCAAGTATTGTATTTTATCATGCATAACTGTAACTAAGATCTCTATTTTACTAATTCTATCAAACGTAGCTCCTTGCTTAAAGGATTGAGCTTTTATTTTTATTAAGTCTGGAAAAACACTTTTGTTATTTGTAACTGACCTATGATATCACTCAGTGTAATGTTTTTCATTCATAATATCTTTGAAGGGACTTCTAGGACAAAGGGGCCTTTAGATAATGTTTCTCTGTATGATTTTGCTTAGGTTCACAGATATCCATGCACGTTGTGTAAGTCAGATGTTAGTGGGTGGAAGCTTCTGTTCGCCTGATTTATTTCCAGATACATTTAACTGTCCCTTGTTCTGGAACTGAGGTTGTGCTGTACTCAGGAAAAGAATCAAAAGGCAGGGGGCTGGAGAGATGGCCTAGCGGTTAAGAGCGCCGACCGCTCTTACAGAGGACCCCGGGTTCGATCCCCAGCACCCACATGGCGGCTGAGAACCGTCTGAAGCTCCAATTCCAGGAGAACTCCAGTTCCAGGGGAATCCGACACCCTCTTCTGACCTCTGCGGCATTGCACGACACGGGTGCACAGACTTGCATGCAGACAGTACATTCATACACATACAGAAATAAATAAAATTAATTAAAAAAAATCAAAAGGCAATATGCAAAGCCCAATACCCAGGAAGCGTAACATCTTTATAGCGCGTTGTGATCTTGGAAGCTAAAGCCAAGCACTCTGCCAGGGACCTCCAGGGAGCTTAGCCTCGGAGGGCACGTATCTCCCGTCTGCTATTATGACTTTCGTCATTGCTCACACAGACGACACTGGAGTTGGTGTGGCAGTTCAGTAGGATGTCACAGAGAGGACTGAGAAAATACCATCTTCTGGAGCCAGAGCCAGCTCAGTGGGGAAGGATACCTGCTATTCAAACTTGAGGACCTGAGTTTAGATCCCAGCACCCACTTAAAAAAATGGATGTGGTAGCCAGGCGTGGTGGCGCACGCCTATAATCCTAGCACTCAGGAGGCAGAGCCAGGCCGATCTTTGTGAGTTCAAGGCCAGCCTGGTCTACAGAGTGAGTTCCAGGACAGCTGGGGCTACAGGGAGACCCTGTCTCCAAAAGACCAAAAAAAAAAAACAAAAAAACAAGGATGTGGAGCAGGGCGTGGTGGCACACGCCTTTGATCCTAGCACTCGGGAGGCAGAGGCAGGCAGATCTTTGTGAGTTCAAGGCCAGCCTGGTCTATAGAGCAAATTCCAGGACAGCTGGGGCTACAGGGAGACCCTGTCTCAAAAGACCCAAAACAAAAAAAAAAAAAAAAAAAAAAAGGAAGTGGGCATGTGTACCTGTCACAGCAGAACTGTTGGGGGGGGGGGCAGAGAAGGGAACAGTGGTTTCTGTGAGAGACTCTCAGAGAAACAAGGTGGAGAGTGCTGGAGCAGTACACACCCAGGTTTGGATCCCAGCTCCGCGTGGTGGCTGACAACCATCTGAAACTCCACTTCCAGGGGATCTAACATCCTCCCTCTTCTGACCTCAGCAGGCCTTGCACGACATGGGTGCACTTGCATAGATGCATGCAATACACCCAAACACATAAAATAAAAACAAAGCAAAAATAAAAATGTTCATTTGAGAGCCAGACATATGGCTCAGAGGTTAACAGCTTGTGCTTCCGGGTGTGGTGGTGCACGCCTTTAATCCCAGCACTCAAGAGGTAGAGTGTCTCAAAAAGGCAGAGTTTGTGCTGCTTTTGCAGAGGACCCAAATTTGTAACTCCAGCTCCAAGGGATCCCACGCCTCCTTCTGTCTCTGCAGGCCCCACACATGAACACAGACACACCAAAGAATAGATCTTGAGCTGGAGAAGTGGAGAAGTTGTTATTTTCTTTTCCTTCCTTCCTTTCTCTCTTTTTTTTGGTCTTTTTGAGACAGGGTTCCTTTAGCCCCAGCTGGCCTGGAACCCACTCTGTAGACCAGGCTGGCCTTGAACTCAAAGATCTGCCTGCCTCTACCTCCCGAGTGCTGGGATTAAAGGCCTGTGCCACCATGCCCAGCTTTTTTTTGGGGAGGCGGGGGAGAACACTGCTGTTTTTCTAGAGGACACAAGTTCAATTCCTAGGACGCACATGGCGGCTAGGTAGCTAACAACTGTCTATAATTCCAGTTCCAGGGGATCTGATGCCCTCCGAGGATATTGCACAACAAGGGTGCCCTTACACACATGAGGCAAAACACTCATATACATGAAATTTAAAAAACAAAAGAATAAATCTTTTAAAAAAGCGCTGGGTGTGGGGAGGCAGAGGCAGGTGGATCTCTGTGAGTTCAAGGCCAGCCTGGTCTACAGAGTGAGTTCCATCTAGGACAGCTGGGGCTACAGGGGAATCCTGTCTCGAAAAGACCACCACCACCAACAACAAAACCAAAGAACTGGGGCTGGAGAGTTGGCTCAATGGTTAAGATCACTGGCTACCTTTGCAAAGGATCCATGTTCAATTCCCAGCACCCACATGGTGGCTAAGAGCTGTCAATAACTCCAGTTCCAGGGAATTCTGACTTCCTTGGGCATTGGGCAACAGGAGTGCACTTACACACCTTCAGAGTTCATTAGCAAGGCATTTGTTTCCTTACTGTTTTTGTTGTTCTGAGACAGGATTTCAGTCTGCATCTGAGGATGACCAGGAACATCCGAGTCTCCTGCCTGCATTTCCCAAGTCCTGGCGGACAGGCAGGTGCCACCGCATCTGGCTCTCGCTACTGATAACCTCAGCTGGGCTCCAATGTCAGATCCTCCTCAGGCAGGAGGTTTTCGCACCTGAGCTTACTTTACCTATCTCAAGAAATTGTATTTTCCTATAATGATACATCAAAGAGCCAGGTGTGGTGGTGCAGACCCATAATCCCAGCAATGAGGAGGCAGCATTGTCTAGGTTTAATTCTACCCTGGTCTGCATACTGAGTTCCAGGCCAGGCAGGGCTATAACAAGGTCTTATCTCAAAAATTTAAAAACCAAAAAAGAAAAATAGATAACTCTTGAGGATGTGTGGCACAGAAAAGGCTGTATTCATTGTCCTAAGACAACACAACTTAAAATATGTGTATTAGGGGCTGGGATGCACACAATTAGAATTGTGATAGAGAAGAAAATGGACTTAGTGCGTGCATTCGGATGTTGTTTTGTCACTTAGCACTCATTGTTTTACTCAGTCCTTCTCTAAAATGGTGTAGAACTTGGTCTGCCATTGCTTTATTAGATCAGCTGGGCCTGCCTGCAGGAGTACATTGGTGGTCCGGCTGTTGACCACTGACATTCCCTCATGGAAGGAGAGTGTGGGGAGGGTTGTTGGACCCTCGCCTGAGATTCCAGGTGCTCCTCATGGCCATTTGTAGGAAGTTCTGCCCTAACTGCACATGGCCTCTAGATGTGCTGCCTTATATCGGCTGGGTGTTCTAGTTTGTCTTCCATTGCTGTAACAAAACACTCTGACTGACACCAACTTGGGGAGGAAAGGGTTTATTCAGCTCACATCTCCTGGGTCACAGTTCATCACTTAGGGAGCCCAAGACAGGAACTCAGGGCAGGAACCTGGAGGCAGGAGCTGAAGCACAGGCCATGGAGGAATGCTGTTCACTGGCTTGATCCCCTGGCTCATGCCCAGCCTGCCTTCTTATACAGTACACAACAACCTGCCCAGGGTGGCACCACTCATTGTGGGCTGGGCCCTCCCACACTGCTTGACCATCAAGACAATACTCCACAGATGTGGCCACAGGCCAATCCAATGGAGCCAATTCCCCAATTGAGGCTCCTTCAACCCATGTGTGTCAAGTTGACACTAAAGCTCTCCAGCACACTGGGGGAGATTGAGAGGTTCCTGGCTATGCAACTTTGAGGAAGCCATCATCCATGCTGGGGGAGACTTTTAGTGAGGCTGCTTGGGGTCACCCATGCTCTCGTTGGTACTGACCCATGCTCCATATCTCAGTCAGATAAACTCATTGGATCTTCAGTTCAAACTTTGGTGGAATCATACTTTGCGGTTAGGACCTTGTAAGAAGAGGTAGTTGTTTTTAGCTCTCCTTTCTAAAAAGATGCAAACACATTTTCTTTTTTTATTATTATTTTTCACGTGTATGAGTGTACTGTCTACATGCAGGTCAGTGCACCCGTGTCGTGCAATGCCACGGAGGTCAGAAGAGGGCATCGGATTCCCCTGGAACTGGAGCCAAAGACTTCTTAGGCGCCATGTGGGTGCTGGGAATAGAACCCGGGTCCTCTGCGAGAGCAGTCAGTGCTCTTAACCGCTGAGCCATCTCTCCGGCCCCATGAACACATTTTCAAGCTAGATCTTTTGCTGGTGGCGTCAATTTCAGCAACCTTAAGTTTGGGTTCTCTCTCTCTCTCTCTCTCTCTATATATATATATATATATATATATGAATATTCTTTATATATATTTTGAACTCACAGAGATCCGCCTGCCTCTGCTTCCCGAGAGTGCTGGGATTACAGACATGTGCCACTGTTGGGCCCTGTGGGCCCTAAGAGAATGCAGCCTACTGTAACCCCCTGAGCCTGACTAGAGTTTAGCGACCTGTCTCTGGCAGGTCTCTTCTGCATAGGAGTGACTCAGCATAGCCGGACCTGAAAACGCCTACAACTGATGTGGTGAGTTAGTATTGGCCCAAAGCTATACCCCCACGCTATGTATCTCCTCTCCCGCCTTTTTTTTTTTTTTTGTCTTTCCGAGACAGGGTCTCCCTGTAGCCTCAGCTGTCCTGGAACTTGCTCTGTAGACCAGGCTGGCCTTGAACTCACAAAGATCTGCCTGCCTCTGCCTCCCGAGTGCTAGGATTAAAGGCGTGCGCCACCACGCCCGGCTCTCTCCCGCCTCCACCGCTCCGCCAAGCATATATAAGCGGCTGCCTGATGCAATAAAGAGTTCTTGCTTCTACGAGCTCCTGGTCTGGTGTGTGCTCTTGGCGGACACATCATCCCGCTCAGCCCCATCTACCGAGGAGGCCGGCTGGTTCGAGCCTCTTCTCCCCTGTCCCTCTTCAGGTGACACCCCACATGCCACCACGCCCGGCTCTCTTTTAATATTTTACTTAATGTATATGAGTGCATTTCCTGCATGTATGTAAGTGCACAGTGTGCATGCAATGCCCTGCTGAGGTAGGAAGAGTGCGTTGGATCCCCTGGAGCTGGTGTTAAGGATGACTGTAGGGAGCACTTGTCTCCCCACAGAAACAATTGTATGTTGCCGCAGAAACAAAGCACCTCTTTGTTGGTTTTTCTCAAAGCTGTTTATTATTCAGGCTTGCAGGTCTTGTCAGAACGGTTTATTCAGGCACATCTTTTCTCCTTTTCCAAGCTTCTCCCTCTAAGCCTCAGGTCTTTCCCGCTAAGCCTTCTCCCTTCTCCAAGCCTTCTCCTTCCTCAGGCAAGCAAGCTTCTCTCTCAGACTAGAAAGGAGAGAGAGTCTGTCTGTGTCCCTCTATCTAGAAAGTCCCTCTATTTATCCACCTTCCCAGCCCAGGTTGCGTGGCTGGTCTATTGGTATCATCTGGCCTGATCTTGTATACAGGGTGCACCTGCACAGCTCAAACGGTGAGCGTGGCTTTACTTAGAGGTAGGAGGGAATCAGGTGTTAGTCATAAAACTTTGCTAAAGTCTCGGGTGCCTTCTTAGGACTGTCACCACACCTGCTCTCCACAGATGACTAACACGTGGGTGCTGGGAACCAAACCTAGGTCCTCTGCAAGAGCAGCCGGTGCAGCCAATGCTCTTAACCTTAACGGTGAGCCTGCAGGCTTCAGCACTGCATTCTATTTGCCCAGGTCATGACCTCAACCGATGAGTGGCTTCCATCCGGGCCTGTGTCTGCTGGCCCTGCAGGCAGAGTTGGGTCAGAGGCTGGTTTAGGGCACCGGGAAGAAAGGCCACTTACCAGCCCTGTGCGTGGTCGCCATCCGAAGGCTCCAAATGCAGGTGCTGGCAGGGCGAGCCAACTGCCTTGCCGGGCTGAACCCCGGCCTGGAAGCTGTCGCCGCCGCCGCTGGGAACTACCATCCCCAGCATGCCCCGCGGCCGCCCGGCTCTGCTGGCTGCGCGTACGTAGAGGCGCCGCAGCGCTCTGTCCCTGAACTAGAGGTGGAGTAGCTCTAGCCGGACTAGAGTCCGGCGCTGAGGTGGGCGCAGGTCAGGTGAGCGCGGGGCTAGGAGCAGTGGGGGCTTGGTGGCTGCGCGGTCCGGGGGAGGTGGGTGGCGGGCTCCGGGATCCTCAGAATCCTGGGCCGGCGGCGTCTTCCGGGGATGGTCCGCCTCTTCTGCGGCCCTAGCTACTCCGGGGACCGCCCGGCGCGGGCCTGGGAAACGGCGGCCTCGGCGTGGACGGGCGGAGCTGGGAGTCTTGGATCTGTGTGTCCATGTGAGTGCGCTTGCATACATGTGCAAGCGTGTGTCTGCGTGTGTGCGCGCGAGTGTATGTGTGTGCGCGTCACGAAACTGAGGCATTCATTTAAGCGGATCCCTGCGTGTGCTTAGGACTGGGAATTTTGAAAAGGATTTTTTTTCAAAAAAAATTATATTTATCATCTGTCTATCATCTAGCTAATCTATTTATTTTTGAGACAGGGTCTCCCTGTAGCTTCAGCTGTCCTGGAACTCATACTGTAGACCAAGCTGTCCTGGAATTCACAGAGATCCACCTGCCTCTGTCTCCCGAGTTCTGGAATTAAAGGCGTGGGCCACCACACCCAGCTAAATATTTTTTTGGGGGGTCTTTTCGAGACAGGGTCTCCCTGTAGCCCCAGCTGTCCTAGAACTCACTCTGTAGGGCTGGAGAGATGGCCTAGCGGTTAAGAGCGCCTTCTGCTCTTACAGAGGACCCGGGTTCGAT
Organism: Rhizomys pruinosus; assembly: GCA_009823505.1. Lineage (NCBI taxonomy): Eukaryota > Metazoa > Chordata > Mammalia > Rodentia > Spalacidae > Rhizomys > Rhizomys pruinosus. Next base: position 973,462 of record VZQC01000682.1, on the reverse strand, counting down.
CCCCAGCACCCACATGGCGGCTGAGAACCGTCTGAAACTCCACTTCCAGGAGAACTCCAGTTCCAGGGGAATCCTACACCCTCTTCTGACCTCCGCGGCATTGCACGACACGGGTGCACAAACCTGCATGCAGACAGTACATTCATACACATACAGAAATAAATAAAATAAAATTAAAAAAAAAAAAAAACTCACTCTGTAGACCAGGCTGGCCTTGAACTCACAAAGATCCTCCTGCCTCTGCTTCCCAAGTGCTAGGATTAAAGGCGTGCGCCACCACGCCCGGCCCCCAGCTAAATATTTTTATTTTATGTGTGAGTACATTGCCTGCATGTGCGTAAGTGCATCTGTGTGTGCAGTGCCCTTGGAGAACACAGAAGGCTTTGACCCCCTGGAACTGGACTCATGGACAGTCGTTAGCTGCCATGTAGGTGCTGGGAACACAGGACCCTCTGCAAGAGCAGCCGGTGCTCTTAACTGCTGAGTCGTCTTTCTAGCTCAAACTCAAAAATTAAAAAAGAAATTATTTTATGTGTATGAGTGTACCGCCTGCATGTGTGTAGGCGCACCTGTGTTGTGCAATGCTTTCTGAGGTCAGAGAGGATATTGGATTCCCCTGGAACTGGAATTACAGTCGGTTGTTAGCCACCATGTGGGTGCTGGGAATTGAGCCTGGGTCCTCTGCAAGAGCAGCCAGTGCTTATAACCTTAGAGCCATCTCTCCCACCCCTGAAAAGGGTTCTTAAATGGACTCAGGCTGCTTTAATATGTCAGATATGCTAAGAAGCCTTAAAGTTTCCTCCCAGTGATACACTGAACTGAGTTTCTCAGTCTCCTGCCGTATGTGAAATTTCTGATTGATCACAGTGCTTTTTGTGTCTTTGTGTAGTGATGACTTTTGGTACTACTTTGTTTTTTTGTTGTTGTTGTCGTTGTTGTTTTTTGGGTCTTTTGAGACAGGGTCTCCCTGTAGCCCCAGCTGTCCTAGAACTCACTCTGTAGACCAGGCTGGCCTTGAACTCACAGAGATCCACTTGCCTCTGCCTCCCGAGTGCTAGGATTAAAGGCGTGCGCCACCATGCCTGGTTTTATGGTTGTTTTTGTCTCTAAAAAAAAAACCCTTGGTAAATTCAAGTTTTAACTCAGACTGATTCACAGAACTGAATTTCCAGCTTTGTTTTTTATTTGTGGCTTTCATAGCTGAGTGGTGGTTGCTTTATAGGTAGTGTTTCCTTCTTCCCCATCTGTTACCTTACAGTTTTCTCTGGACAATAAACATCACTTACCTTTGACTCATGTTCATTTCTTGACTAAATTGTAATTGATTCAAAGTAAAGGTTGATAATCTTTCCTGGTTTTTTTTTTTTTTTAAATCCCAGCTATCCTGGAACTCACTTATATAGACTAGGCTGGCCTTGAACTCACAGAGATCTGCAGGCCTTCGCCTCCTGAGTGCTGGGCTCAGAGGCCTGCACAACCACGCCCCGCAACTTCCTATTCCCCTTTTCTTTTTTTCCTCTTTTTTTTTTTGGTCTTTTTTTTTTTTTTTGAGACAGGGTCTCCCTGTAGGCCCCAACTGGCCTGAACTCACATTATAGACTGGTCTGGCCTTGAACTCACAGAGATCTACCTGCCTCTGCCTCCCAGGTACTGGGATTAAAGGTGAGCACCTCCATGCCCAGCTGACCTATTCCCTTTTTAAGCAAAGAAGTGTGTCATCTGTGGGAGACCTATGGCAAGAACAATTGAACAGAACTGGACAGCCCTGGATGTGGCTCAGGGGTTAAGTGCTATCTACCGTAGTGAGGCCCTGGGTTTAATTCCTAGGACTGGAGAGATGGAGGGGGGAGGCAAAAGGGAGGAAGCAGGGGAAGGAGGGGGAGAGAAAGAGCTGCTTCTTTATAAAAACACATGCTAGCATTTCCTTCTGAGTGGATGACTCAATACCTCACAGCAGCAAACCTGAGTTTTGAGAAAAGTACTGAGAAGCAACTCAAGAAAGGCTCTTTGGGCTCTTTCTGTTGGTCTGTGCACCTTGCTGACTTAGAGTGCCAAAAAATGTTCTGTGTTTAGTTTTTTTTCTTCGTGGTTCTCATTGAAGATTTTGGCAGAAGCCCAACATCTTGTGGGTTTGGTGATTCGACATCAGTCTCATCAGTGCACTCTTCAGACGCCTGTTACTCAGCTGGTAACAGCGGTAATTTTCCACAGCAGCCATTCATGGGCTCAGACTGTCACAAGGAAGTGGGACCAGCACAATGGGTGCAACACAGAAGCAACACAGACATGTTTGTCCTGGCAGATAGCGTTTAACTTGGGCAGGAAGTCCGGACTGGGGACAGCTAGGTGGGAGAAGTCAGGACACTGGAGGGTGGTCTCTACCTACAGGAAGGAATAATCATTGAAAGTGTTACTTGAATACCTTTTGCCAAGTAAGAACTGTAATGATCAGTCATCTGTTTTTTTGTTTTGTTTTGTTTTTTCCGAGATAGCATCTTGCTCTGTACCCAAGATTCTCCTGCCTCTACCTCCCAAGTGCTGGGATTACAGGTGGGCACCACCACATTCAGTATTGCTACCCTTTGGACAGTACCTTTGTAGAGGTGTATGTCTTTTTTTTTTTTTTTTTTTTTTTTTTTGGTCTTTCAAGACAGGATCTCCCTGTAGCCCCAGCTGTCCTGGAACTCACTCTGTAGCCAGGCTGGCCTTGAACTCACAAAGATCCACCTGCCTTGCTCCCAAGTGCTAGGATTTTTTTTTTTTTTTTTTTTTTATTTATTTTTGTATGTGTATGAATGTACTGTCTGCATGCAGGTCTGTGCACCCGTGTCGTGCAATGCCGCGGAGGTCAGAAGAGGGTCTCGGATTCCCCTGGAACTGGAGTTCTCCTGGAATTGGAGTTACAGACGGTTCTTAGCCGCCATGTGGGTGCTGGGGATCGAACCCGGGTCCTCTGCAAGAGCGTCGGTGCTCTTAACCGCTAGGCTATCTCTCCAGCCCCCAAGTGCTAGGATTAAAGGCGTGCACCACCACGCCTGGCAAGGCGCATGTCTTTTCCAGAGTCTTCCTGTAGCCCCAGCTGTCCTGGAACTCACTCTGTAGACCTGGCTGGCCTTGAACTCACAAAGATCCGCCTGCCTCCGCCTCCCAAATGCCAGGATTAAAGCCGTGCACCACCACGCTCACCCAAGTTAACATTTTTTTTTTAATTTAATGTGTAGAAATGTACTATCTGCAGGCGGGCATGGTGGCACATGCCTTTAATCCTAGCACTTGGGAGGCAGAGGCAGGCGGATCTTTGTGAGTTCAAGGCCAGCCTGGTATACAGAGTGAGTTCCAAGACAGCTAGGGCTACAGGGAGACCCTGTCTCAAAAAGACCAAAAAAAAAAAAGAAATGTACTATCTGCATGCAGGTCTGTGCACCTGTGTCGCGCAAGGCCGAGGAGGTCAGAAGAGGGCGTTGGATTCCCCTGGAACTGGAGTGAAAGACGGTTCTCAGCCGCCATGTGGGTGCTAGGGATCGAACCCGGGTCCTCTGCAAGAGCAATTGGCACTCTTAACTGCTAGGCCATCTCTCCAGCCCCCCAAGTTAACATTCTAAAGATAGGAAACAGCAGGCCGTTTCCCTGTTCTGGTGTTTGAGTTACATTTGTAAATATGTTTAATTTGTGTGGCTTGAGCATAGGGTAAAGTCCAGTACTACTTTTACTCTTCCTCCTCCTACTACTCTTTCTCTTCCTCCTCCTCTACTACCAGAACCACCACCACCTCCTCTTCCTCTTTTCCTTTGTCTGCCTTTTTGAGACAAGGTCTCCCTATATAGTTCATGCCGGCCCCAAATTTCTCTGTCGTGCTGGTGAGGTGGATTAGCAGGTAAAGGTGCTTGTTGTACAAGCCTGGTGACCTGAGCTTGGTTCCCAGAACCCCATGTGAAGGTGGAAGGAGAGAACCAATTCTGTAGAGTTGTCTTCTGACCACATGTGCACCCTGGTTTGTGCCCCCCAACCCCCAGAAAAACACTGCTGTGTGGCTCAAGCTGGCTTTTAGCTATCTATCCTGCCTCAGCCAGCCTCCTGAGTTCTGGGATCTCAGGCATGTATGTGCTGCTATGCTGGGTGTGTCCTGTTTCTTTAGTATCCAACTCTTGCTCTGCTCTCAAGACCTAAGTAGACCAGCACTCTCACTTGCCTGACTGGCTTTTCCAAATGCAGAGACTTTGTAATTGACATACACGCATGCTCTGTTGTCACTGGACTAAGCATTTTTCTGGAAGTCTGCCTGCCTTCTTTGGGGGTCTCATTCACCCCTGTATATTCACTCAGCAAATCTTTTTTAAAAAATTTCATTTGTATTTTTATGTATAAATGTTTTGCCTGCAGGTATGTAAGTGCACCACATGTGTCCAATGCTTGTGGAGGTCGGGGGGTGGGGGGGTTGTATTCCCCTGAAACAGCTGGAGTTGTGGATGGCTGTTAGCTGTCATGTGGGTGCTGGGAATCGAACCCAGGTTCTCTGCAGGAGCAGCCAGTGCTTTTAACTGCTGAGCCGTCTCTCCAGCCCCATGTTTTGTTCTGTTTTGTTGCTGTGCTAAGGTTGAACCCAGGGTCTCAAGCATAGTGCTAGAGGTTGTTAGTACTTTTTCTTTTTGTTAGTACTTTTTCATGTACTCTGCAGATACCTGTCATCCTAATTTTACTGATGGGAAAACTGAGATTATGAGAGATTGTTTTGCCCAAAGGGCACACAGCTAAGTGACAGAACACTGTTATACCCAGGCTATCTTGCTTCCACTGCACTGTGTAAAAATGAAGTGAGTATGTCTTCACCAGGGCCCCTAAATACCAAGGAAGCTGTGCACATGAAGGTGCTCATAAAATAGGTGGCCAAGTATCTCACAAGACAGTGGGACGAGATTGCCACATATGATTATCTTGCATGAAGGCCTCAGAGAGAAAGGGTAGCTCCGTCTGAGCAGGTCTGGTTAGGAGGCCTGCCTTTCTTGGCGGCCACAGGAAGGGAGCAGCCGCTCCTTGGCCTGCCAGCCTAGGGGACGTTCCTGTTTGCCTAGTCTGTGTTCTGTATTACACAGCCACACCTCTCTTGCCTAGAAGAACATTTTATCCTTGATCACAAAGAAAATATTGACTCAAGGAAGGGACAGTGGTCCCAGCAGCGAGCCTGGTGGAGAAGAAGCTTGGGAGTGAGTGTGGGTGTGCCTTTGCTTTCCTGCCAACACCAGTGTTAGGGGCTAGTGAGAGCCTTGGCCAAGAAGTGGGACTTGGGCTGGAGAGATGGCTCTGGCCATTAAGAGGATTTGGTGCTCTCACAGAGGACCCAGGTTTGGTTCCAGCACCCACAGGACGGCCAGCATTTGTCCACACCTCCAGTTCCAGGGGATCTGATGCCTTCTTCTGACCTCCATATGGTGTACAAGCAAAACACATAAAATGTTCTTAGAAAAGTGGAGGTTCAAGGCCAGCCTGGTCTACAGAGTGAGTTCCAGGACAGCTTGGGCTACCAGGAGACCCTGTCTCGAAAAGACAAAAAAAGTGGAAGTTTACTGAGCATGGTGGCGCACACCTTTAATCCCAGCATGTGGGAGACTGAGGCAGACGGATCGCTACGAAGCTCAAGGACAGCCTGGTTCTAAATAGTGAGTTCCAGTTGGGGAACTCACTATTTAGTTGGGGCTACAGGGAGACCCTGTCTCAAAAAGACCAAACCAAACAAAACATCTGGGTGGAAGTTCATGCAGATGTCTTGGACAGCAAGGGACAAAAAAAGGGTGATGCGAATATAATCACGTTTTCAACAAGGTCATTGGGGAATTTGGGGGAGGTGCAGTTATAAAGTCAGCAGCACTGGCTGCCTTGTCAAGGCTCATTAAGCACTGTGCTCCGAGAGGAAGCAGACAGGCTCCTCTGTCTGGGAGAATTACACCATGGCAGGTGCCTAAAGCATGTGTTGAGGGTTCGTGAGAGGGAGGTGCCTGGCTGTTAGGTCATGTGTTGAGGGTCTGAGAGAGGGAGGTGCCTGGCTGTTAGGTCATGTGTTGAGGGTCCGAGAGAGGGAGGTGCCTGGCTGTTAGGTCATGTGTTGAGGGTCCGAGAGAGGGAGGTGCCTGGCTGTTAGGTCATGCTGTACAGGGCAACAAATTTAGACTGTTTAAAAGGGAAGCAAAAAGAGTTTAATGAAGGGAAGGAAGTGATTGTTTGAATTTTGAATTTTAGAAATATTTCTGTGGGGTTGCAAGATAGTAGACGGGGAAGTGATAAGACTGGAGACAGAGATCCCAGTAGAGACAGTTGTCATAATAATGATGGCAGGAAATATTAGTCCAGGGGATTAATAGCAGCAGGTCATCTAGGAAAAAGCCTTTTTTTTTTTTTAATTAAAAAATTCTTTTATTTTTTATGTGTATGAGTGTACTGTCTGCATGTAGGTTGGTGCACTCGTGTTATGCAATGCCGCGGAGGTCAGAAGAGGGCATCGGAATCCCCTGGAACTGGAGTTAAAGACGGTTCTTAGCCATCATGTGGGTGCTAGGAATCGAACCTGAGTCCTCTGCAAGAGCAGTAACCACTGAGCCATCTCTCCTGCCCAAGAAAAAGCCTTTCAAGATACCTTAGGAAAGCACTGGGGTTGCAGACAGGTGCCACTGCTTGTCTCTGTCTGTCTGGAGTCTGGAGTCTTGCTCTCTCGTATATCTCTATCTATTCTCTCCCTTCTCTCTCTCTTCTCTCTCTCTCTCTGTGGGTTCTGGGCACCCAAACCCAGGTCCCACACTTGCACAGCAGGTTTCATGACTCCGGGCATTATTGCAAGCCTTCTTCCGTATTTATTTTATTTTTTTATTTTTTTTTAAAACATTTTAATTTTTATTTATTTATTATTTATTTATTTTTTTTTTTTTATTTTTTTTTATTTTGTATGTGTATGAATGTACTGTCTGCATGCAGGTTTGTGCATCCTGTGTGCAATACGCAGGAGGCACGGTCAGAAGAGGGTTCGGTTCCACTGGAAATGGAGTTTTTCCTGGAATGGAGTTTAGACGGTTCTCGGCCAATGTGGGTGCTGGGGATTGAACAGGGTCTCTGCAAGACGCGGTCGGCGTCTTAAAACGCTAGGCCATCTCTCCAGCCCCTGTCTCCGTATTTTAAATTTCTATTTCATTTATTAGTATTACTTTGAGTTTTGCTTTTTGACCTGTGCCTGTGGTGTGGCCCAGGCTGGCCTCACAGTTACTCCACAGCCCTGACTGGGCTCAGACTCTTGACCCTCCTGTCTTAACCTTCCCAGTACTGGGAGTGCAGATCTTTGCCAGTCCACCAACTGTATCGAAAGGAGAGGCTTGGGTTCGTGACTCAGTCAGTAAAGTGTTTGCTACGCAAGCATGAGGACCTGAGTTTGGATCCCCGGTGCCCATGTAAAAAAGTGCACACCTACAATCTCAGCACTTGGGAAGCAAAGACAGGAGGATCCCTGGGTTTGCTGACCAGCTAGTCTTGCTGAATTGGTGAAAAAGTCTGTGCCAGAAAGGAAAAAAAAACAGGTTGGAGAGAGGGCTCAGCAACAGAGAAAACTTGCTGTTCTTCCAGAGGACCTGGGTTTGAGTCCTAGCACCCAGCTGCCAGCTAACAATTGTCCATAACTCCAGTTGTAGGAGATCTGATGTCCTCTTCTGGCCTCTGTGGGATACTGCATGCATGTTACCACATGCAGGCAGAACACACATTACACAGTAATAAACATTTTTTTTTTCTTTATGAGACAGGGTCTCCTGTAGCTCTGGCTGTCCCGGAACTCTCTGTAGACCAGGCTGGCCTTGAACTCACAGAGATCCGCTCCTCTGCCTTCCAAGTGCTGGGATTTAAAGTGCATGTGCCACCCACCCTGGCAATTTTTTTTTTTTAAAACTCCATCTACACACATGGAGTTTCATGCAGCAGTAAAGAAGACGACATCATGAGCTTTGCGGGGAAAATGCTGGAGCTAGAGGACATCATGCTGAGTGAAGTAACACAGTCCCAGAAAAACAAACGACAAATGGTATCCCTCATCTGTGGATGCTAGTGCCAATTACCTAGTTGTAAGTATTTCTTGTGTAGGGCCCCTGAGCTTTTGTCCAAAGCAGTTGGGCGCAATGCATATTGGAAACAACAACAACAACAGAAAGGACTGCATCAAAGAACTGACTGAAACAGTGAACTTCTGCTCAAGACAGTCAACTTCCTCATGGAGAATATTGAGAAAGACTGAGAAAGAGATGAAAAGCATGTTTGGTAGAATGCATGAGCTCTGGTGGGGTGGGGGAATGGGGGGGAACATGGGTCTAGATTTGTTAAAAAAATAAGAACTTATGTAAAAAAACTATCTGTCATAAAAAATATATATATACATTGTGATTTAAAAAAAAAGAAAAAGGTAACCCGGGCGTGGTGGCGCACGCCTTTAATCCTAGCACTTGGGAGGCAGAGGCAGGCGGATCTCTGTGAGTTCAAGACCAGCCTGGTCTACAGAGTGAGTTCCAGGACAGCTGGGATTACAGGGAGACCCTGTCTCGAAAATTAAAAGAGAAGAAAAAGGTGAAAAGTCACCCAATGTTGAAATACACACATGTGCAGAAACATGAACACACACCAAAAGAAAAGAAAAGATACAGAGTGTGGGGCAGCCTGAAGAGAGTGCGTGCACGGCTGATGGCCCGCAGCCAAACACGCAGTTGCAGAGCCACTGACTCCCACGACCAAAGCTGAAGAGCCACTTGTGGAGTGGGTGGCCTCACAACCAAGCACATGTGTGAAACCCATTTATTCTGTGCAAAAAGCAGCTTATAGAAGTCTGGGACAGGCAGCCCCTACCTCCTGATATCGTCTCCCAGTGGCCAATCTTAGATCTCCATGCCATCACAACTTATCGCAACTCGGGGCTTATTCAGAAAAGGGGCATGCTGACAAGCCTGCTCGTGACTTCTGAGTAGAAAACAGGGCATGCCCTGCATCCTTTGCTCCGCCTAGTATGCTAAGCAGATTGGTAGACTGCATACATTCGATATGTCTGGGGAGTCCAGGACTGCTGTCCCACAGCAGTATGAAGGCTACCTACCTACCTACCACAGCAGTATGAAGGCTACCTACCTAACTACCACAACAGTGTGAAGGCTACCTACCTACCACAGCAATATGAAGGCTACCTACCTACCTACCTACCAACCTACCTACCACAGCAGTATGAAGGCTACCTATTTCCCATTCACCTCATTGTACCTTCCATGTTTGATGTGAAGTATGTGCTCTTTTTGCATGCTCTTCATCTAGCATCACTTTGGGGGATCATCTCATCTGTGCATAAAGATCTGACTCAGACTTAGTTTGCTTTTTTGAGACAGACTCTCCTTGTGCTTGGGCAGACTGGCCTGGCACTCAGGTGGCTCAGGCTGATCTTGGATTTTCTGTCACTATTTATTTTGGAGATGGTTTCTCTCTGTGTAGCTCTGGCTGGCCTGGAACCCCATGTGTAGACAAGGCTGGTCTTGAACTCACAGAGACCTGCTTGCCTCTCTACCTCCAGAGTTGTGGGATTAAAGGTGTGCTCCATCATGCCTGGCCCTGTAGATGAAGACTTTAAAATAATACAAGTCTCGTAAATAAATGCATTGTTTTTTTTAGTCAGGGGATCCAGTCTCAGTTGGCCTGGAACTCACTGTGTAGACCAGGCTGGCCTTGAACTCACAGAAATCCACCTGCCTCTGCTTCCCAAGTGCTGGGATTAAAGGCGCGTGCCACCACGCCCAGCTTTTTTTTTTTATTTTAATTTTGTTTTATTTATGTGTATGAATGTATTGTCTGCATGCAGGTTTGTGCACCTGTGTCATGCAATGCTGAGGAGGTCAGAAGAGGGCGTTGGACTCCCCCGGAACTGGAGGAGTTCTCCTGAAATTGGAGTTATAGACGGTTCTCAGCCTCCATGTGGGTGCCGGGGATTGAACCCAGGTCCTCTGCAAGAGCAGTCGGCGCTCCTAACTGCTAGGCCATCTCTCCAGCCCCTGTTTTGTTTCTTGTGTTTGATCCAAGCTTGCACTCCTGAGTGCTCGCATTGCAGGTGCATGTTGTCACAGCTGCTTTGTTTGCTGATCAGACCCAGAGCAAGCACTGAGCTCTACCCCCAGCCCTTCATTTCTTTTCTAAAAAGTTTTAAAATTGCATTATTATTTTTATTATTATTTTGGTATTTTTGAGACAGGGTCTCACTTTTAGTCCCAGCTGGCCTGGAGCTTGCTCTGTAGACCAGGCTGGCCTTGAATTCACAGAGATCCACCTGCCTCTGCCTCCCGAGTGCTGGGATTACTTTTTGTGTGCATGTTGCATCTGAGTCTGCACGTGTGAAGGGCAGAGGTCACCTATCAGAAGCCAGTCTCCTCCTCCCACCTGGGAGTCCTCAGGCTTGTTGCTCCTGCCTCTACCTGCTGAGCCATCTTGTCAGTCCTTAGTTTCTTTTTTTTGTTTTTTTTTTTAATTTTTAATATTTATTTCGTATGTGTATGAATGTACTGTCTGCATGTAGATCTGTGCACCCATGTCATGCAATGCCTCGGAGGTCAGAAGAAGGTGTTAGATTCCCCTGGAACTGGAGTTAAAGACGGTTCTCAGCCGCCATGTGGGTGCTAGGGATCAAACCCGGGTCCTCTGTAAGAGCAGTCGGCGCTCTTAACCGCTAGGCGATTTCTCCAGCCCCCCTTTTTTCTGGTTCTTTTCGAGACAGGGTCTCCCTGTAGCTCTGGCTGTCCTGGGACTCGCTATGTAGACCAGGCTGGCCTTGAACTCAAAAAGATTGGCCTGCCTCTGCCTCCCAAGTGCTAGGATTAAAAGTGTATGCCACCACACCCAGCCCTTAGTTTCTTTAAAAAAGTCTTCAAATTTGGGGACTGGAGAGATGGCTCAGCAATTAAGAGCATTGCCTGCTCTTGGAGAGGAACCTCCCCCCCACCCCTATTTGATTCCTAGCACCCACATGGCAGCTAAGAACCGTCTTTAACTCCAGTTCCAGGGGAATCTGATGCCCTCTTCTGACTTCCACAGCACTGCACGACACAGGTGTACCTCCCTACATGCAACAGTACACTCATACGCATAAAAAAATAAAATGCTGATAATTTAATGTTCAGTACAGAGTTTATTTTGGGTTTTTGAAACAAGGTCTCAGAGTTGCTTTGTAGCTGAGGCTGCTCTTGAGCATCCAATTCTGTCTGTTCCTCTCAAGTGCTGGGATTTTGCAGGCATGTGCCAGCACATATGGCTTAAAACTTTTTTTTGTGTGTGTGTGTTTCTTTTTTGAGACAGGGTTGCTATGTAGACCAGGCTAGCCTTGAACTCAGAGGTCCTCCTGCCTCTGCCTCTCTAGTGCTAGGATTAAAGTATAAAACTTTTTTTTTTTAGCCAGTCACTGTGCCCTCTCCCTCTGACTCCACAATCAGCAGAGCAGAACAAAAAACTTTTATACTACGGGGCTGGAGAGATGGCCTAGGGGTTAGGAGCACTGACTGCTCTTGCAGAGGACCTGGGTTCGAGCCCCAGCATCCACATGGCGGCTCTGTCTGTAACTCCAATTCCAGGAGAACTCCAGTTCCAGGGGAATCCGACACCCTCTTCTGACTTCCAAGGCATTGCATGACACAGGTGCACAAACCTACATATAGACAGTACATTCATATACATACAGAAATAAAAAAATTAAAAAAAAACTTTCATAGTAACTGCATTCATGTAGGAAAAAAATAAAAGCATAGGAGAGAGGAAAGGCAGGGCCTGGGCATGCCCGTACTCTAGGTGGAGGGCGTGCCCGTACTCTAGGTGGAGGGCGTGCCCGTACTCTAGGTGGAGGGCGTGCCCGTACTCTAGGTGGAGGGCGTGCCCGTACTCTAGGTGGAGGGCGTGCCCGTACTCTAGGTGGAGGGCGTGCCCGTACTCTAGGTGGAGGGCATGCCCGTACTCTAGGTGGAGGGCATGCCCGTACTCTAGGTGGAGCCCCTGCTTGGCTTGTGTTGTGCCCTGGCTTTGATCCCTGGCACCCTCCCCTGGAAAGGGGGGGAGGTGTGTGGGAAGTGTGACTTCTTGGAGCGGTGCACTTGGAGCAGAATTTTCATGTTTCCATATATATTGTTGGTGTGCTGTGCTAAAGTCAGAGGAGAGTCCAGAGTGTCCTTTCCCATAACAAATTTGGTACTAGAGGCTTTTTAAATTTTATTTTTTATGTGTATGAATGTACTGTCTGCATGCAGGTCTGTGCACCCATGTTGTGCAATGCCTCGGAGGTTAGAAGAGTGTGTTGGATTCCCCTGGAACTGGAGTTCTCCTGGAATTGGAGTGACGCCATGTGGGTGCTGGGGATCAAACCCGGGTCCTCTGCAAGAGCTAGGCTATTTAATGACAAGGTCATGCTCCTGGAGCTGATCCTTCTGCTTTCTCCCACAGTGGCCAGCTTTCTTGGTCCTGTAGGTACAACTTGGAGTGTTTCAGTTGTGTTTATATCTCACTGCACTACCAGTGGCTTAGGTGACTCTGTGGGCCTTCACACAGAACTTTGGAGACAGAAGCATTCTCAAAAAGTAGATTTGAAAGTGGCCTCTTTTCCCCTCAGCCCATCTTGCAGATGGGGCGCTGGGCGCCTCCTCCCTCAAGGCTGCGTTCTTCCTGCTCCTTACACTGCAGTAAAATAGGAAGCCCTGAGGGCAGAGTGAGGCTGCACACCTGGGACTTTGTCCAACCTTTAGAAAGCAAACTGGCTCAGCAACTCCAGCTTCAAGGCACTGTGCTCCCCTGTTGTTAACTTAGACTGTTGGGAGACAGGGTTTCTTTTTTCTTTGCGAGACAGGGTCTCCCTGTAACCCCAGCTGGCCTGGAACTCGCAAAGATCCGCCTGCCTCTGCCTCCCAAGTGCTAGGATTAAAGGCGCTGAGAGGGTTTCTTATAGTAATGGAAAAGTGGCACACTACCTTCAGGCAGCTTAAGAAATTTGTGACTTTGCAGGTTGCTGAGATGTCAGATTCAAGCTGTGCTGCAAGAGTAAAGGCTAGTGACACACAGGGAGGGAATCATTTTCACAGCTCTGGACTAGTTATTTGCACTTTCCATTTTCTGATTTTTTTTTTTATTCCTGATTTTATTATTTAATTTCTTTTTTTCTATTTAAAGTAGTCTTCGGTGGCTGGGAAGCCTGGCCTCCCAAGACCAGAGGCAGTGGAGCTATTTTTTTGCTGTAAAGGGGTGGTTTGGGGGACTGGGACGAGGGCAGGGAGACCCTGCTCTGCTGGTGGTCTTGGATGGAGAAGACCAACTGCACTTCACAGAGCCTGGGGTGTGTAGGGAAGGGGATGAGGCAGGAATGATAAGCAGGGGATTCAGGACCCACCTCAGTCCCCAGCACCATTGTTGTCTGCGTCTCTCTGCTGGTGGCCTTTTCCTCCTTTTATTTTCCCTCTCTTCCCTCTTTTCCTTCTTTCCTTCTTTTCCTTCTTTTTCTGGGTTTTTCGATTTGTAGAACTCTGAGGAGGAGCCCTTAGCTCTGCATTGTGGACCTCCATCTCAGATTTGTAGAGGTCAGGCTCAGAGGGACTACTGATTATCCACATGGGACCCATGAGTAGAGCTGTGAATTTAGGTCTTTTTTTTTTGTCTTTTCGAGACAGGGTCTCCCTGTAGCCCCAGCTGTCCTGGAACTCGCTCTGTAGACCAGGCTGGCCTTGAACTCACAGAGATCCGCCTGCCTCTGCCTCCCAAGTGCTAAGATTAAAGGCGTGCGCCACCACACCCAGCTAGAATTGTGAATTTAAACTGGGTTGTAGCAACTCATGTTTGGTCACTCTACCACACCCATCGAGCCACCTTCTCATTGTCAAACACTCTTAAAGGGCATAGCATCAAAACTTTCCACCTCACTGAAAAAGGCACAGGAAGTTTTCATTTTCAGGCCACACTGCTGAGAAGGCTTTCGTTGGTAATGGTAGCTCTCTGTTCTGCATCCTTGGCCTTGCGTGTCCTGAGCTGACGAGGATGTCCACAGCATAAGCTTCATGTACCTCAAATTCAGCTTTTCCTTTTTTTATTATTTTTTTATGTGTATGAATGTACTGTCTGCATGTAGGTTTGTGTATCTGTGTCGTGCAGTGCTGTGGAGGTCAGAAGAGGGTGTTGGATTCCCCTGGAACTGGAGTTAAAGATGGTTCTTAGCCACCACATGTGGGTACTGGGAATTGAACCCGGGTCCTCTGCAAGAGCAATTGGTGCTGTTAACTGCTAGGCCATCTCTCCAGCCCCTAAATTTTTTTGTCTTTTTGAGACTGTCAACAGAGTCCCAACTCTTGCAAGAATAAGATATTTCTGGTCTTTCTGCAATTTATCTGTTAAAGATTATATGTAACCTTCATCTCCCTAATAAAACAGTTCTTTTAACTTAAAAAACAAAAACACGGGGCTGGAGAGATAGCCTAGCCGTTAAGAGCGCCGACTGCTCTTGCAGAGGACCCGGGTTCGATCCTCAGCACCCACATGGCGACTGAGAACCGTCTGTGACTCCAATTCCAGGAGAACTCCAGTTCCAGGGGAATACGAGACCCTCTTCTGACCTCTGCAGCATTGCATGACACGGGTGCACAAATCTACATGCAGACAATACATTCATACACATAAAAATAAATTTTAAAAATATTTTAAAAATTGGGGCTGGAGAGAGAGCCTAGCGGTTAAGAGCACCGACTGCTCTTGCCGAGGACCCGGTTCGATCCCCAGCACCCACATGGCTGGAGGCTAAGAACCATCTCTAACTCCAATTCCAGGAGAACTCAAGTTCCAGGGGAATACAAGACCCTCTTCTGACCTCCGCGTCATCGCACGACATGGGTGCACAAATCTACATGCAGATAGTACATTCATACACATACAAAGATAAATAAAATTAATAAAAAAAAAAACTTAAAAAAAACAAAACAAAATAAAACCCAAAACCAGTAGCCAGGCATGGTGGCTCATGCCTATAATATCAGCACTTGAAAGACTGAGGCAGGAGGGTTGCCACAGTTTGAATCCATCCAGGACTTCAGAGTAAGTTCCAGTTTGGCCTAGGGTTCCAGTGAGACCCTTTCTCAAAATAAAGAAGACCTTGGTGACATCACTGCTGCTTTTCTCTGTACTCTATTACCCAGAATCCAGTAAGTTCTCACCATCTACACAGTCTTAGTCTAAGGCATTCTCAGGTGGACAGCTGTAATGGCGTCAGTGACATTTCTCACCACCAAATACCTGACAGCAACTTGAAGGAAAGTTTCTTTTGGCTTACATGGAGTGGGATGTGGTGTGGTAGCAGGGGTTCCGTGGGCTGTGGCCCTGACAGGAACCAGAGAAGGGGATACTCCCAGTGTCCCCTGGCTTCCTCCTTTCCCCCCATTTCTTTAGTCTGGGACTTGAGCACTTCCTCAGTTAACCCCATCTAGAAACACCATCATAGACACCCCACAGTGTGTGCCACAAAGCCCAGGTGTTCCTTAATCCAGCCAGCCAGCTGCTCGCATGCTTTGCTCTGAGTTCTCTATAATTCGTTCTTTATAGAGCAGCCAATGTCAGGTCCAGGGCTGCAGAGATGGCCTAGCAGGTAACCGCTCCTGCAGAGGACCTGGGTTCAATCCCCAACACCCACCTGGCGGCTGAGAACGTCTTTAACTCCAGTTCCAGGGGAATCCTACACCCTCTTCTGACCTCCGCAGCATTGCACGACATGGGTACACAAACCTACGTGCAGACAGTACATTCATATGCATAAAAGATAATAAAAGAATAAAAAGTTGGTGTTATTAAAAAAAAAATGTCAGGTCCATGTCAGTTTCCTGCCCGAAGTGTTCAATAGCTTCCCATTAAACTGCAAGGTCCAGTCTTGGCCATGGCTGGGCGGCCCTCTCTGGGATCAGGTTCCTGTCCCCCCCACCCCCAATCACCGTTTGGTTGTTTCTCTAGATCTTTGAAGAGCAGAATCCTTGTTTTGAATGATGTCCTCTTCAGAGTGGCTTTTCCTGCATACCTGTGCTCTGTACTTAAAAGCCTCTACCCTGCCTGTCGTTCTTTGACCTTTATTTGGTTTTATTTTGTTCATAGCATTTGTTATTACTCTGAAATAATTCACATACTGTTTGTTTTCGGTCAGTAAAATAGCTTGTATCTATCTAGCAGGTGCTATGTTCCAGGTATCATGATGAGTATTTGTATTTTTCATTTAGTCCTCATAGTTGTTTGGTATTATCTTTTTTTTTTTTTTTTTTTGGTATTTGTCTCCCTTTAGTCCCAGCTGGCCTGGAACTCACTCTGTAGACTAGGCTGACCCAGAACTCAGAGATCCACCTGCCTCTGCCTCCCAAGTGCTGGGATTAAAGGTGTGTGCTGCCACACCCGGTAGTGGTATCCATTTGTGTGTGTGTATGTGTGTTATCCATTTTTACTGATGTGAAAACTACAGGTTCTTTGCATCCTTAGTACATGGGACAGCGTTTGGCATGCATAAATAATTCTTGACTCCAAAAGATTATTTCAGTTGTTTAAAGGAATGAAAAACTCTCAAGTTTCTATCTCTAGCTCTGACATCTCCTCAAAGACATAGACTTGTCATTTATATAAATTCTTCATTAGAGTTACTACTAAGCATTTTTAAAAATTTTTATTTTTAAATTATAGGCCAGATGTGGCGGTACACGCCTTTAATCCCAGCACTGGGGAGGCAGAGGCAGAGGCAGGCGAATCTCTGTGAGTTCAAGGCCAGCCTGGTCTACAGAGTGAGTATATAAACCATGTCTCAAAAAGATAAAAATTTGTTAATTTTTATGTGAGTGTATTGCCTGCATGTAAGTACATCAGTGTGGTGCAGTGCCCGCAGAGTCAGATGAGTGTATTGCCTGCATATAAGTACGCCTGCGTGGTGCAGTGCCCAAAGAGTCAGTCGAGGGCGCTGGAATTGGAGTTAAGGCTCTTGTTGGCTGCCATGTGGGTGCTGGGAATCCAACCTAGGTCCTTAGCAAGAGCAGCCAGTGCTCTTAACTGCTGAGCCATCTTGCCATCCCCCTCCAGTTTTCTAAATGCTAGGATTACGGATGTGAGCAATTGCACACACCGCCCCCGCCCCAGGCCTGATGACACCCCTCCTTTGTGTCTGGAGTGTGCACTTCTCTTCATCTCCGTTGCTTCCCTGCGTCTCATGCCCTATTTTCTCCCTGTACTTCCAGATCTGTCCTGATGTCTGCTTCTGTCTCTACAAGCCATTCACTATGGAGCAACTGCATCGATTTTTTAAATTTTTAAAAAACTTTGTGTATGAGCATTTTTGCTGCATGTATATAAGTGCACCTGTGCCATGCAGTGCCTGCAGAGGGCAGAACTCAAGTTACAGGCAGTTGTTAGCTGCCATGTGGGTGCTAGAAACCAAGCCTGGGTCTGCTGCAAGAGCATCAGTGCTCTGAATTGCTGAGCCATCATCTCTCCAGCCTCCAACCTCGTAGATTTTTTTTAACACATACATCCCCACCCTATTTAGTGCCCTTTTGTGGACTCTCCTTATCCTTAAATTCTACACTGTGGGTGATCTGGGCACCTGCAGCACACCCTTTCATCTGCTGCCCTGTTCAGCATGTCTCAGTCATACTCCTCTCCACCCTCTGCAGTCTCCGGGTCTTTGTGGCCAGGACAGCCTGCTCCAGGGGGAAGGGCATGTTTTCCCATGTTCTAGTTAGGTGCTGGCAAGGTCTCCTTCGAAGGTGCCTGACCCTATGACAGACAGATTAGGACCTCGCCCTTGGCTTCCTGGGTGAAGTCCTGATCTGGAAGCTACTGCTTTCGTGGTCACAAATGTTAGTAGTTGTTCTGTGAACGGCAGCCTAGCAGAGGGCCAGGGCATCAGGAGGCAGAGTCCCAGCCATCCCAGAGTTGGCCTCTGAAGACATCCAGAGCTGTCATCTACACCGAGTTCCTGTGACGACAGGTTATAGGAGACCGTAGGAGCATGGCAGACAGGAGACAGCGCCATGCATTTGGGCAGCTGATGGGACTGGGCCCAGCGGAGTGTGAGGTGGCTTTGGAGTGGTTAGGGGAGCGCAGAGTGTGGCAGGAGCCTGAGCAGGGAAACCTTCCATGTCAGAGAATGTTTCTTACCCAAGTATGGTAGCAGGTAGTTGAGAGAATTCAGGACTGGGTTGACATTTTAGAAAGGTATCTTTGACTAAGGACACAGAAGGAAAATGTCAGTAAGGGAAGGGAGCTCTGGCAGGGGACAAGCTGCTCAAGAGTTGCTTGGAGCTGGAAGAGCAGGAGACAGGCTCCAGAGAAGCTAGCGAGAAGACACAAGGAAACCAGTGTGCTTTTGTTCCTTTTTTTCACTATTTATTTTGTGTCTGTGTGTGTGTGTGTGCTCTCATGTAGTCAGCTGACAACTTGCAGGAGTCCGTTCTCTACTCAGGTGGGCTCTAGGCATTGGACTTAGGTGGTAAGTGCTCTTTACCCACTGGGCCACCCCCCCTTCCCTTTCCTAAAATAAATAAAAAGAATAAAAGTTTATATTGCGTTGAGCTGGAGAGATGGCTGAGTGCTTAAGAGGACTCGCTGCTCTTCCAGAGGACCTGAATTCAGTTCCCAACACCCACATCAGCCAGCTCGCAACGCCTGTAATTCAAGCTCCAGGGACCCAATCACCAGCCCCTTCTGATTTTCAGGGCAGCTGGGTACATGCGGCATACACAAAGAAATAACGAAAAACGTAAACTTTACATTCTGTTGTTTGATTTTACTTATGTATTTTTTTTTTCTCCTTTGGTCCTTTTGAGAAAGGGTCTCCCAGTGTTCCCAGCTGGCCCGGAACTCGCTATGTAGACCAGGCTGGCCTTGAACTCACTGACATCCGCCTGCCTCTGCTGGGATTAAAGGCATGTGCCACTACGCCCAGTGAAATACATATTTTAAGTTGGGCTCCCTCTAGCATAGACCTTTTTTTTTTTTCTTTTTTGGTGTTTTCGAGACAGGGTCTCCCTGTAGCCCCAGCTGTCCTGGAACTCGCTCTGTAGACCAGGCTGGCCTTGAACTCACGAAGATCCGCCTGCCTCTGCCTCCTGAGTGCTGGGATTAAAGGCGTCGCCACCACGCCCGGCCTCCCCTTTGCTCTTTTGACAGGGCAGATGAAGCTGGAGGAGCGCGACTGGAGGTGCCAGTAGGGACATCCAAGCCTGGACCTGTGAGGACCTGCTGCCCACCACTGCACATGATGTCAGGTGACAGCAGGGCCTGCACGCTCATCACGATGCAGACGATTTCTGTTCTTACATCAGCCTTTGCTCAGGCAGGAGGCTCAGTTCAAGGCCAGCCTTAACATATAGCCCCCCTCCCCCACATGTGTCCCCCCCCCCAAATCCAGTTCTACTAAGGCTGTTGCAGTGAGGGACAGGGATGGGGACATCTGACTGGAGTGCTGACTCCATGTTTTTTTGATTGTAGGAAGCCACCTACCTTCTGCCAGTGGCCCTTTCTCAGCTCTGACACCAAGCATATGGCCCCAGGAGATCCTGGCCAAGTCCATGCAGGTAGAGCTGCCAGCACAGCACACACTGGCCGGCCGCCCGCCCGCCACCTCCATGCTCTGCACGAGGACCTCTACCTTTGCGAGTTCTGGGAGTGGATGGCACACTCCATGACCACACAGGGTCACAGAGTCACCACTAGAGATGGTGTTTCAATCCCGAGGGTCTATGTGCGTCCATCATTAGGTCAGAGGAAGAGAATTGTGGGGACAGGAGAATTCGGGGGTGGTGGCGACCCCTTGCAATTGAGTGACTGCCAGGAAGGCAGCAGAGAAGTGGGTGGGATTGCCCGGGTGGGCTCAGCTGTCAGCTGGCTCTTTGGGAGACTGCTTCACACTGGAGACAGCCTTCTTCCTAACCCTGGTTCTAGAAGGAAGAGTGTCCAGAGCAGCCAGAGTTGTGCTACGATGAGTTTGGTTTCCGAGTGGACAAGGAAGGTAAGATGGAGCCCATGTGTGGCCTTGCTGATGTCCTTGGGAGGACTTTGGGCACCCGTGAGGCCTGGGCTCCCACTGTAGGAGTTAAGGACAAAGTGTTTCCTCAGAATGAGGGTAATATTGTTGTACCTATATGGGAACTTCTGATTTTTCTTTTAAGACAAATGTTATTAGTCATTATTAGCTAATAATAATAGCAATTGTGGGGGCTGGAGAGATGGCCTAGCGGGTAAGAGCACCGACGCTCTTGCAGAGGACCCGGGTTCAATCCCCAGCACCCACATGGCGGCTGAGAACCGTCTGTAACTCCAATTCCAGGAGAACTCCAGCTCCAGGGGAATCCGAGACCCTCTTCTGACCTCCGCAGCATTGCACGACACGGGTGCACAGATCTGCATGCAGACAGTACATTCATACACATGCAAAGAAAAATAATAATAAAAAAAAAAATTAAAAAAAATAAAAATAAAAAAAAAATAATAGCAATTGTGTATGTTGTAGAAAACTTGATACAGAAAGATATAAAGATCAGAACAACAGAAACCTGTAATCCTACAACTTGCAGGAAATCACTAGTCTTGCGAAGCATTTTTTTTCCCTGACATTGTCTGTAACGGCCTTTAGTGACTGAGATTGTGTGACACACACTTCCTGCCAGGAGCTTTTCTGTGTCACGTATTTTTTTTGTTTTTTTTTTCTTTTTGAGACAGGGTCTCCCTTTAGTCCCAGCTGGCCTGGAGCTTACTATGTAGACCAGGCTGGCCTTGAACTCACAGAGATCCACCTGCCTCTGCCTCCCAAACACTAGGATTAAAGGCCTGTGCTGCCACGCCTGGCTCACGTAAGATTCTTAATGTGCTGGGCGTGGAAGCAAAAACAGGAGGTGACATGATAGAATGTAGAGGGGGACAGAGGGGAGATGATGGAATGTAGAGGGGGATGGGGGGAGACGATGGAATGTAGAGGGGGGACGGGGGAAACAATGGAATGTAGAGGGGAGACGGGGGAGACGATGGAACGTAGGGGGGGATGGGGGAGACGATGGAACGTAGGGGGGGATGGGGGAGACGATGGAACGTAGGGGGGGATGGGGGAGACGATGGAACGTAGAGGGGAACGGGGGAGACGATGGAACGTAGGGGGGGATGGGGGAGACGATGGAACGTAGAGGGGGATGGGGGAGACGATGGAACGTAGGGGGGGACGGGGGAGATGATGGAACGTAGAGGGGGGACGGGGGAGACGATGGAACGTGGAGGGGGACGGGGGGAGATGATGGAACGTAGAAGGGGATGGGGTGGGAGACGATGGAATGTGGAGGGGGACAGGGGGAGATGATGAAACGTAGAAGGGGATGGGGGGAGATGATGGAACGTGGAGGGGGACGGGGGGGAGACGATGGAATGTAGAGGGGGGACGGGGGGAGATGATGGGCTGCAGAAAGCCTTTGGCTTTGAGCCCAGGATTGGGGCCATGAGCCAGTTCTGAGTAGTGACAGGATGCAATCTATGTGTCCTGGAAGGGCCTGTGTGACTGCTACAGGGGTCCGTGAGATGACCATTGTCAGGACCCTCCTAGACCAAGGTTGGTGTCTTGGTCTGGGCCAGTTGTCCGTGGTGGTAAGAAGCAGGGAAGCCTGGGATGGGCAGGATAGCAGCATGTGGGTAAAGATGCTTCCCACCGAGCCTGATTCCCATCCCAGGGACCCACATGGTAGAAGGCAAGAATCAAGTCCAGGAAGTTGTCTTCTGTCCTCCATCCTGCATGATGACACGCACTTGCCCACGTTGTACACACAAAATAGATAAATGTAATTTAAAAAGATCAGGAGGCAGAAGCAGGCGGATCTATGAGTTCAAGGCCAGCCTGGTCTACATAGTGAGTTCTAATCCAGCTGGGGCTACAGGGAGATCCTGTCTCAAAAAGACCAAAAAAAAAAAAGAAAAGTCAGGAAAGCATGCTGTGTTTGCACTGTGGGGTCAAAGGTGACTCTGGGATTCAGGCCTGAGCCTCTGGAAGATGGAGACTGGCTTCTGGGTGTGGGGCAGCTTGGGGAGGAGATTCCAGGCCGTCAGGACAGACTGCCTTGTGGAATGAGGAACACTCTAATCTCTATTCTCTCTTGGTGGAAGGTGCTGAGCCTGCACGTAGCCAGCTGACAGGTGTCCCCCTCGTGGAGGACCCCCCGCACAGGCTGCGGTGGCAGGCCCACCTGGAGTTCACCCACAATCACGACGTGGGGGATCTCACCTGGGACAAGATTGCAGTCTCCCTCCCCCGCTCTGAGAAACTCCGCTCCCTAGTGCTGGCTGGCATCCCACATGGCATGAGGCCACAGGTGAGAGACCACAGTGGCAGGGGACCCACAGGGAGTTGAAGGTAGCCTGGCCTGTCACCAGAGAGAGTGAGTGCCACATGCCTCCTCCTCAGCTGTGGATGCGGCTCTCTGGAGCGCTGCAGAAGAAAAGGAACTCTGAGCTGTCCTACCGCGAGATCGTGAAGAACAGCTCCAATGATGAAACGATCGCCGCCAAACAGGTGACAGGTGACCGGGCAGCCGGCTGCGCAGAGAGGGAGCTGTTGCGTGTGGGAGCGCACCTTGGTGCCTTGGCAAGTGGGCGGCCCTGTTCTGAATGTGATTCTGGAGCAGACGTGCTCCTCCTCTGGGTCCCTCCGGGCAGCATGGAGATCTGCCCACAGCCCCAGTGTGAGGAAGGACGGAAGAAACAGACAGGCTCCATGTTAGGAGCCGACCAGGGCAGAGGTGCTCATTCAGGTTGGGCAGGAGGAGGTGGCTGGTGCGGGGTCTAATCCTGAGGAGGACCACTCCTGGGACAGAGTCCTTCTCAGAGTTTTCTCTCACTGGGCATCAGTCCAAAGTTGCTTCTTACCAGGCTTTCCCATGTCTGACAGATCGAGAAGGACCTGCTCCGAACCATGCCCAGCAATGCCTGCTTTGCCAACGTGAACAGCATTGGGGTGCCTCGCCTGCGCAGAGTCCTCCGAGCACTGGCCTGGCTCTACCCAGAGATTGGCTACTGCCAGGGCACGGGCATGGTGAGAGGCCTGGGAGGCAAGTTGTATAGCAGGGTCTCGTCTTCTGCAGGCCTGGGGGATGTGATCCCTTTCTGGGCAGTAAGGATGGGAGGCTGAGCTTGACCCCAAGTCACCAAGGAGGGCCGTCTCTGTGCTTAAGGCTCCTCCCAGCAGCCTGAGGAAACGCCCCAGGAGGCACCCCAGTTGCCTCCTGTGCAGCCGCGTCGTCCCAGGGGGCGCCCTTCCACACTCCCTTGAGTACTTGGGTAGAAGCCCCGTGTCATCTTCTCTGGCCAGGTGGCTGCCTGCCTCCTGCTGTTCCTGGAGGAGGATGACGCCTTCTGGATGATGTGCGCAGTTATTGAGGACCTGCTCCCCGCCTCCTACTTCAGCACCACCCTGCTGGGGGTGCAGACTGACCAGCGGGTCCTGCGACAGCTGATCGTCCAGTACCTGCCTCGCTTGGACAAGCTGCTCCAAGAACACGACATTGGTGAGGCCCACGGACCCCTGGATGCTGGTGCCAAGTCTGGGCTCTGAGGCTTTTGGACAGCAGATGGCTGAGACCCAGACTGTAGACTCCAGCCCACAGGGTCTACGGTGTTCTTGTCTGATGGCTTCTGATCCCTTCCCTCAACCCTCCCCATGCTGTGCTTTGTTTGAGAGCTGCCAGCTCCTACCCAGTGTGCTCCTGCAGGCTGCAGCCTGGTCGACTCCCGTGGCTTGCTGTCTGTTGCAGAACTGTCCCTAATCACACTGCACTGGTTCCTCACGGCCTTCGCCAGCGTGGTGCACATCAGACTGCTGCTGCGTATCTGGGACCTGTTTTTTTACGAGGGCTCCCTGGTGCTGTTCCAGACCACACTGGGCATGCTGCGCCTTAAGGTATGCGCAGCCTTCAACCCGTTCCTCCCCAGCTAGGTCCCTGCTTCCTGACCAGAAGCAGGCGAGCGTGTGCCAAGCACAGCAACCTGGTGCCCTTCTGGGGGCATCGTCATGGTCCAGGCTTCCTCGTGTTGCTGAGAGAGGCCCCAGTGTGCGTGGGCAATGCTGAAAGGCAGGGGCGTCTCAGAGAGGAGCCGATGCTACCCCATTCTTGCCCTTTCGTCACCCAGGAGGAGGAGCTGATCCAGTCAGAGAACTCAGCCTCCATCTTCAACACGCTGTCGGACATTCCAGCGCAGATGGAGGATGCGGAGCTGCTGCTGGAAGAGGCCATGCGGCTAGCCGGCTCCCTCACGGACGTGGCTGTGGAGACCCAGCGCCGCAAGCACCTGGCCTACCTCATCGCAGACCAGGGCCTGCTCCTGGGGACCAGTGCCCCCACCAACCTCTCCCAGGTGGGCTGACTGGGGGGCGGCTGTGGGGAACAGACCACTGACGGCTTCCTTTTGGGGTGCGGCATCCCAAGCCCCGAGCTGCCTCTGTGATCTCAGAGCAGCCTCCACCCACTAGGGCTGCCGGCTTGCTCATTGGTCACCCTGACCAGTGCTGACCGGCTCTCTGCACCTACAGGTCGCGCGGCGCAGGGCCCAGCGGAGGAAGTCTGCGATCACCTCCCTGCTCTTCGGTGAGCACCAGTGTGGGTGTCCGCGGGCTCTCGGACTGGGGCCGGGGGGCCGTTACTGTGGCTTTCTGCCTCCTAGGGTATGATGACCTGGAGGCCCTCAAGGCCAAGAACATCAAGCAGACAGAATTGGTCGCTGACCTGCGTGAAGCCATCTTGCGAGTGGCACGCCACTTCCAGAGCACAGACCCCAAGAACTGTAGTGTGGTGAGTGGCCGGCTTCCCGGGGCTGGGTGGGCCTCCCCGCCCCTCCCGGCCCTGGTACCGAGGCTTCTCCCTCACAGTGGGCTGTTTCAGGAGCTGACCCCAGACTACAGCATGGAGAGCCACCAGCGGGACCACGAGAACTACGTGGCGTGTTTGCGCAGCCACCGGCGCCGGGCCAAAGCCCTGCTGGACTTCGAGCGGCATGACGACGATGAGCTAGGCTTCCGCAAAAATGACATCATCACGGTGTGTGCGGGCGAGCACACGCATACCCATGCCCACGCCTTCCCGCTACCCAGGGCTTTCCACTTCCGGCCCGGCCTCCTCCCCCAAGAGCTGCTGCTGAACCCGCCGGGCCTCAGCCAGGGGCGCTGAGTTTCCTGTCCCTTCTCTGCAGATCATCTCTCAGAAGGACGAGCACTGCTGGGTCGGGGAGCTGAACGGCCTGAGGGGTGAGGCCTTCGCTGGGGCGGGGGCGGGGGCCGGGATGGAGGAGAGGAGAGGAGAGGCCTTCGCTGGGGCGGGGGCCGGGATGGAGGAGAGGCCTCTGCTCCTCATGGCCGCTTCTCCCACAGGCTGGTTTCCAGCCAAGTTCGTGGAGGTCCTGGATGAGCGGAGCAAAGAGGTGAGAAGTAGAGCTGTTCTCGCTCAGCCCCTGGGGGAGCACCCCAAGGTCAGACGGGCCTCTCAAACACATTACCTACCAGTACCCCATTAACACATTACCCCTATCAATCAGTACTCCATCGCGGGGGACGACTCTGTGACAGAAGGAGTCACAGACCTCGTGCGAGGAACCCTCTGCCCGGCCCTCAAGGCCCTGTTTGAACATGGACTGAAGAGGCCATCCTTGCTCGGAGGGGCCTGCCACCCCTGGCTGTTCATCGAGGAGGTTAGTCTGCCGGCTAACCCCACCCAATCGGGGCAGGGGTGCTTGGGGACAGTGCTGTGTGCTCTGTCACTGTCCCCACACTCACACTGTCTTGTCCACCACAGGCAGCGGGCCGGGAGGTCGAGAGAGACTTTGATTCTGTATACTCCCGCCTTGTGCTCTGTAAGACATACAGGTAGCCAGTGTGCCTGCACCCCCTGCCGGGGAGGTCCCTGTGTGGGGACGGTGTGGGGACAGTCCGCAGGTGCAGGGGAGGGCATGCCCAGTGTCCGGCCCAGCAGGCGATGTTGGCACCCCTGTTCTTACAGGTTGGATGAAGATGGCAAAGTCCTGACCCCCGAGGAGCTGCTGTACCGGGTAAGTGGGCCCCGTCAGCCTCACCCCGCCAGGCCCTCGAGATCTCGGGCAGCCAGTAGGCACCGAGTGACAGCGCGCTCTTCCCAGGCTGTGCAGTCTGTGAATGTGACCCATGATGCGGCACACGCACAGATGGACGTTAAACTCCGCTCGCTGATCTGTGTGGGGCTCAAGTAAGTGTGGAGGAGCGGGGGCGCTTCAAAGGGCACAGCCAGAGGGGGTCCGCAGGCATTCTGCACCCACTCAACAGGAGCTGCTGAGTGGGTAGGTTGGGGTCCCCTGGGCCACAGCCCCCGGCCTCCTTTGGCCTTGTCCTCAGTGAACAGGTATTGCACCTGTGGCTGGAGGTGCTCTGCTCCAGCCTGCCCACTGTGGAGAAGTGGTACCAGCCCTGGTCCTTCCTGCGAAGCCCTGGCTGGGTCCAAATCAAGTGTGAGCTCCGGTGAGTGGGCAGCTCTGCGGGCCAGCACCTGACAGGGGTGATGGCTGGTGGCCTGGTGGAGTGGCCCAGTGTGACCAGAGACTGTTCCTTGCCCCTAGTGTCCTCTGCTGCTTCGCCTTCAGCCTCTCCCAGGACTGGGAGCTTCCTGCAAAGAGAGAGGTGCGAGTGGGGCTTGGTTGGTCCCTGGTGCCGCCTTTTCCAGGTGCTCTGTCAAAGGAGTGACCTGTGTGCTTCCAGGGCTGACTGGGGCCCTTTTGTGCACAGGAGGAGAAGCAGCCACTCAAGGAGGGTGTTCAGGACATGCTGGTGAAGCACCACCTCTTCAGCTGGGACATAGATGGATGACCGCAGGCTTCCCCCAAGCCGTTGGGTGCCTGGCAGGCCCCTTCCTCCAATGGGAAGAGGGCGGAGCCCTGGCCAGCCTCAGGTCTGCCCTGGATGTCTGAGGTGGCCCAGGCCTCTCCTAACTGGGGGGTCCAAGGAATGAGATCCCCCCAGAGCCCATGCAGGGCTCATCGCTTCCCACTCCAGGCACCCAGTTGGCAAGAGCGGAAGGTGGGGACCAGCCCAGCGTCTCTTGCAGTGTGGGTGGGGGACAGGCCTTCCAGAGCCCTTAAAGTTACGGGTGCCAGCCCTAGAGTTGTACAAACCAGCAACCTTGGAAGAATCAGACACTGGTGTGGCTCCAGCTCTGTGGTTTTTGCTCAGGAAGGGGCTGGTGTATGGCAGGAAGGCTTCTGGACCTCAGATTTGTAAATAAACTTTGAGATGAGAACACCTCCCATCTTCTGTTCCGCCAGGGCCCTACCCAGCGCCCCCTTCTGGAATGCTTGTCTCAAGTAGGGTGAGGGGAGCTGGGTTGAGGCCCTCCATGCTGGGAGGAACAAGCCCTAGGCCTGCCATGGACGAAAAACGCCAGACTGACAAGTCAGTATTTTTGTTTTTATTTTAAAAAGTTCACACAGCGTCCCCACCTTGTCCAAGCACTGGTTTGAGAGACTCCATCCATCTACTCCCTATGGAATCAAGAGTGGACAGGAAGGGGCCACCGCTGCCAGGACCCTCTGTCCCAGGTCCTTGTTGGCTATAGTGAGGAGATGGGATGGAATGTGGTGGGTGGAGAGCTCCTGGGGTTAGACCAGGAAGCTTCTGCCCTTGTGGCACTGAGCCAGGAAGCAGGGCAGGTGGAGTGTATGCCATGTCAAACACACGTGAGGGGTGGGCCTGGGCGGCTGTGTGGCACATAGCTCAGGGTGACCCTGCATAAAGCCCCCAGTAGCCGCAGCCCTCCAGGCCGTCTGCATGTGAAAGCTGGTGGAGGTAACCACGCCCATTCCCACCCCCACCCCAAAATAGATGAATATATGTTGATATATAATATAGACGTATATACAGCTGTACAGATGCCCCACCACTAAATGGTTACACTACACCAAGACCCTAAAATGGCAGATTGTCCCCCTCCCTGCTTGGGAAGCCCTGGGACTGGCTGACACGGGGAATGGAGGTCTGACTAGCTTCTCTCAGTAAAGGAGCTGGGGAGAGAAGGTGGGTTGGCCCTGAACCCACCTGAGCCAAACTGCAGCCAGATGTGCACCTCTGACCTCAGAAAAGGAGGTCAAATTGAACCGGCCCCCGGCCAGCCTTCCAAAATCTCGGCATGGGCCCAGAGCTGATAGTTGACAGCTCATTTACGGTCCCCTGTCCCAGGGGAGCCTGAGGGAGCTCTAGTCCCTCTGCTCCAGACTCACAATCTGAGTGTGCGGTGGCTACAGTTCTGGGCCCCCCAACTTCAGGCTCTTCCCCAGCCCACCCTGGAGCTGACAGACTACAAGCAGGAATCCCAGTGCAGCTGCAGATCGTGGCCATCAAGGAAGTCCGTGGAGAAGAGGCTGGGGGCTGCAGTGCTGAGGGGAGCCAGGCTGAGTACAGGGCCGCCAGATGAGAGCTCCAGCCAGTCCATGCCGTCGAGGTGGCCGTCAGCCAGGTCCAGGCCCATACCACTACTGGGCTCAGGAGCAAAGTGCAATTCTGAGGTGTCCATGGGTGATGGGGGGTGGTCCAGGATGGCGGAGCTGCTCAGCATCTGGCTGTGGAGGTCGTCTATGAGGGAAAGTGGCTCTGGCCCCTCATGCCCACTCGGCAGCAAGGGCAGTCCTGTGCTGCTCTCCAGGAAGTCCTCCAGACGCCCAGGAAGGGCAGGAGAGCCTGGTGGAGGAGGGGCCTCCTGGGGGAGCTCAGTGCAAGGTGAGGGTTGTGCTGTCAGAGAGGACCCACAGGCTGCCGCTGAGGGTGGCTTTTCCTTGCCAGGCAGGGTCGGTGGCTCCTTAAAATCTGCTGAGATTTCTGCCAACAGACAGTAAATGGAGTCAGAAACCAGATTTGGGTATGTGCAAAAGAACGATGCTAGTCCCTCTACCTCAGGCCACAGAGAAAAAAGGTCCACAGATCAGTCCACAACATCTAAAACTGCTGGGTGGAGGTTCAGTGGTGCAATGCTTGCCCAGCGC
The DNA here is from genome assembly GCA_009823505.1 of Rhizomys pruinosus. Classification (NCBI taxonomy): domain Eukaryota; kingdom Metazoa; phylum Chordata; class Mammalia; order Rodentia; family Spalacidae; genus Rhizomys; species Rhizomys pruinosus. The sequence continues at coordinate 944,419 of VZQC01000682.1, read as the reverse complement.
ACACCAAAAAATCTGAAACCCTTTGGTGTCAAGGACACTGCCAAAGAGTGCAAAGACCTGTCACAGAACGGGAGGAGATTCACACGTGTGATTTCCTCAAAGATGATGCAGAAATGGCTGATGTGGGCATGGGAAAGGCAACTTGGAAGAGAACAGAAGATGGGTGTTGGTGAGGGGCTAAGCTAAGGGGGCAGCAGTGGAACATGCAGTAAGCAAGCATATGATCCTGGGCTGGGCTTCCAGCACAAGTGGTGAGGATGTGGTGAAGCCGAAGCCAGCGTGCATAGTCAGGGTGCGGTGGAGAAGTAAAATGGCGTCAGCAGCCTTAGAAACAGCTTGGACTGGTTCCTCAGAATTAAGATACAAGATGATCCAGCAATCTCACTTCTGGGTCGATTACAGTCAAAAGAATTAAGACCAGAGTAACAGATGACAGTGACACCATTCACAATGGCAAAAGGTGGAGTCAACCCAGGTGCCACTGACAGACCTGGCACGTGAAATGTGCCATTCACAGTCCAACCGTGTGGGGGCCAACCCACACAGTAGGAGTCCACCTACAGCTCATCCCCAGAGTGGCCAATCAGATGGGATGGGGCTACGGAGAAGAGTTCTTGTCTAAGGCCCAGTTTCGGTTTGGGAAGTTGAAAATGTAGAGATGGACGGCCTGACCCCGAATGCACCCAACGAACCTCATCCCTTGTTGACAACAGAACAGCGAGTTGGTCCTCCGTTTCACCCTCCAGGTCCCTCCTGTCCCTTCCCATGCAGCCTGCCCCTACCTGCCCCTTCCAAGTACTTCCTTCTGCTGTCCTCAGTGGCCCTGAGAGCGGACAGCACTCCAACTTTCTCGGCCATCCCTTAATGTGGTTGCCTCCTTCCTCAAACATCCCTGGCCCTCACGTGGCTTGTTACCGGACACAGTGGCCTCTGGGCCTCTCCTGAACCTCCAGCTGAGCCACCTGCACTGGGCAGAACAGCCCCTCAGACTGGCCATGCCTCTCTAGGTTCGCTGCAGTTTCCCCTCCGATGCTCCTGTGTAGCCACAGTCACTGACAGTGAAGACCCCAAGTCATGCCCTACACTGCTCTGGGCTGCATGCACTCTACGTGGAGCCTGGCAGTTCTTGTGATCTGGCCGTGACCTTCATGCCTTTGTGCCTTCCCTCTACTGCCCCAGCATGGACACAGACATGGCCATCAGCCTCCACACTGATATCCTCTCAGGGTGTGTCCCTGACCCCGTACCCGCAGCTTTCCCTGCCCTGTGCACTGTCCCAAAGCTCCAGTCAATCATAGAGTAAGTTCATGTCTGCAGGTTCTGCCCGCACACTCCAGACTGCTCTACGCCTACCCGTGTCTTCAAGATGATGGAGTCACAGTCCCTGCTATGTCCACCGTGACCTAAGAACATGTGACCAGAGCCAAGTGAGGTATCTGGGGCCTGGGCTTTACCTCCACTCTGAATAAGAATGTCAAACAGGTCATCCATCTGCTGGCTTGAGGAACCATTTTCCTGTGGGACAAACAGAAAAGCAATGAAAACATAATCGGTGCACACCTGCTGCTGCAGTCCCTCGCCCTGGGGACCAGGGCCAGCCCACCTTGGCAAGGTTCACTGCCTTTAAAGAAGTTTTTATTCATCAATGTGTTTATTGTGTGTGGTGCCATGGAATGCATGTGGAGGTAGTGGACAGGCAGCAGTAGTCAGTTCTCTGCTTCCGCCATGTAAGTCGGGCTGTCAAGTTGGTAGCAAGTGCCTTTTCCCGCCATCTCATAGTCCTGCCGCCCTTCCCACCTGCTGCTTGGGCTGCTGGGTCATGGTTTCCTCGTAGCCAGGAGGCTCCTTCTTCAGCAGAGAAGTGGGGGACGCAAACGGGCGCTGTGGCAGGTGCTCCAGGTCCATCTGGGCAGGCAGGCCAGGGGCTGGAGAGCCAGGCTGGGACATAGGCTGGACGAGAGTGGGAGAAGCAGTGAGTAGGGAGGAAGGGGAGGAAGGGGGCGGGGCAAAGGGCCTCCCTCACTGCCCATAGGAGTGGCTTTGCCAACTGAGGGGTTTTGGGGAGCTTTGATGGAAGCTACTGGGAGGAAGGGGGTGCAGGGCAGGGTAGGCTTGGGTCCGTGAGGGAGACAGGGCTATGTGACCTCAAGGAGTCAGAGTCCTAAGTGTGGTGACATAGCTCCCCCAGCACGGAGACCTCCCTCATAGCGCTCAGGGCTTGCTCCCCCACCCAGATGCCACCGCCCCTCAGCTACCTGGCCAGGACTCCCACTGGGCAGGGCAGGGACATCTGTGCTCTTATTGATCACAGTGAGGACGAGATGTGTCCCTGTAGAGTCGGTGACCAGGGTAGGAGGATTGACTCTCTGAAGGAGGCTTGTGCCCTGTGGGCCCAGGAGCAGCTGGGGGCTGGGGGTGAGATCTGGCTCAGGTGGCCCGGCTTCCTGCTTCACCACCATGGCTGGGTGCCCTGGGGCTGGGGCCTGAGAGTCTCCGGGGTTGACAGTGGGGACCATCAGGCCAGGGCCAAAGGGGTGAGTGGAGCCCTGGGGCTGGGAGGTCAGCTGGCAGCTGGTGAGGCCACTTTCCTGCTTCACGGGGCTGCTGGTGGGAGCCAGGGCCTGAGAGTCTCCAGGCTTGGCGGTGGGGACCACCGGGCCAGGGCCAAAGGGGTGGGTGGAGCCCTGGGGCGGGGAGGTCAGCTGGCAGCTGGAGAAGCTGCTCTCCTGCTTCACAGGGGTGCTGGCGGGGGCTGGGGCCGGCTGCTGGGCCCGCTTCTCCTGCTCCAGCTGCAGTCTGAGCAGCTCCACAAGCTGCTGCTTCTGCCGGAGCATGCGGGTCAGCTCCTCAATCTGCTTGTCCTTCTCCTGCAGCATCTGGTCCTTGTCCAGCCCCTCCAGCTCAGCCCGCGCACCAGGGCTCAGGCAGCAAGGCACAGCGCGGGTACCCTCCTCCTTCACGAGGATCTGCAGTGGGGAGGCCTGCAGGGTGAGCTGTGTCAGCGGCGATGTCACCATCTCACCAAAGGTGTCCCCAGGTGTGGAATTCTCGTCACCCGTGCTGAGCAGTGAGCGCTCTGAGGGGGTGGGAGACACAGGGGGTGTGGAGCCCGTGCTGCCAAACTTCACCACGCCATTGCAGCTCACTGTGGCTACCACCACCTCGGCTGGGGCCAGGCCTGCTGTTACAAGAGCTGACCCTGTGCTCAGCCGGGCCGCAGGGAAGGCGACCACTACCTCACCAGCCTTGGACAGCAGAGAGGTCGTGGCAGGGGCCTTGGCGGCGCCTTGGGCTGGGCTGGCTTGGTCTTGGTAGGCACGCAGGCGCTCAATCAGTTCTGTCTTGGTGCCAGAGACGGGGAGTGACCGCAACTTCAGCTCCTGCTTCAGCTCTGCCACCTGCAGGGTGAGAGAGCAGCTCGTGGCCTGAGGGTTGGACGGAGGGAACTGGGCAGAAGACAAGCAGTTTGCAAGTGTGGCCTTCTTCCCACAGGCCACAGATGACTGTGGAGTGAGATGCACTGGCCTGCAAACGTCTCCCCAAGAGTCCTCCCCTCCAGCTCCAGCCTGGTGCCTGGGGATCAATTACTAAGTTACAGGCTAAACCAAATTCTACACTGGATGGGGAGACTGAGCTCACAGGATAAAGCACCCTGAGGTTACAAAGCTACTGAATGGTCTGGACAGGAGTCGCACTGGAGTCCATTAGCCCACGAGCCTCATGAACACAGTCTTGCTGGGATCTGAGCTGAGATGCAACGGGGCCAGCCTTGCCAGAGGACAAGCTTTGGAAGGGGACTTTGGCCCATGACATCCGACTGGAGCAGAGGAGACAGGAGGAGCCAGGCCACTCGTTCCTGGGAGCCAGCAGCCGAGCAGTGGCACTGACTGCAGAGCAGACGCAGCGCAGCTGACGGCCCTGCCTGGCGCCTGCTCCTTCCAGAAGGGACGGACAGCTGCTCACTGCACCACGGGGTCGTGGAGACCTAGCTGCTCACACCGCACTGCTCGTGCCTCCTATGGACAGTGCCCCGGGCAAGGGCTGACACTGCTCTAATCATGGTCAGAAGCCTTGGAACAGCTTCTAGTCCTGTCACTGCTGACCACACCTGCCTCCCACCCTGTGGGCCAGCTTCCTTCTTCCCTTCTCACTCAGGGGAGTGGCCGTGGCAGCCACCTACCTTCATGTCATCCAGGTTGGCCGGCAGGGTTCCTGGTTTGCTGGCCAGTGTGCTGCTGTTCTGGCGTGCTAGCCCTCCGGTCCCCAGGGTGCCTGAGCCGGAGCTGCTGCTGGTGGTAGACAGGCTGCGTGTTGTGGGAGACCCCCCACTTCCCAGAGCCTCGCCTACCGGCCTGAGGAAAGACGTAACAGCTTTAGCATCTCCACAGCAGGCAGTGGCCCTGCCCAGACAGCCTCCTGACCCCCAGGCTGGTCTGAGGTGGTGGTGGGCGCCTACTTGGGAGGGGCAGGCAGGATGGCCTGGTAGTTGTAGTGCTGCTGCTGCTGTTGCTGCTGCTGGTTGAGGATCTGAAGCTGCAGGAAGAGCTGCTGCTGCTGCAGGATCTTGGCGTAGGAGGAGTCCATGGCGGGCGCCCCCTTGTCCTGCTTCTGGTCTGGGGGGATGTACTGGTGGTACTTGAGCTTCTTCACCTTGGGCTTCAGCTCCTTGGCCTTCTTGCTGCGCTGTGATTTCTCACTGGCAGACTTTGGCTGGCTTTGCTGAGAGGACAGGGGACAGCACATCAGGGGCCACACCAAGAAGCGCCATCTGCCCCAGGCTCAGCTTCTGAGGCTCCTCCCCCTGCCCAAGCCTCTGCTCTGCAGGACTGTGCTCCTGTCCTAATGGAGCTGGCAGTCTTGGGGGAGGGACAGTAAGCAGATGGCTAGGCATGGGTGTCACCATGAGCCTGAGCAGAACAACAACAACCAGGAGACAGAACCACAGCCAACCTGCGCAGCCCAGGAGGCCTGCTAGACAGGAATCATCAAAAGGAAGCTTGCTCTGAGAAGTCATCTGCTCAAGGCCACACAGTGACCTTGTTCCTGATCCAGCCAGGACTCCACAAGGAACCACCTCAGGTCCCGCAGGGTTGGAGGACCCAGGCCAGCCAAGAAGACATGCTCAGAAGGCCTGCCCTGGGGCAGGAGAGATGCGTGAGAAAGGGCACCAGGGGAGTTCAGAGAGGGCTGAGGGGAGCCGAGGAATTCCTAGAAAGGGCAGAGGACGATGCAGAGAGATCAGCTGGGGTCTGACCTGATGGCAGTGGGGACCAGAAAGGTCTGGGAAGAGATGGCCCATTAGAGGAAGAAGACAACATGGACACACGGCAGTGAGGAGCTGGGGCTCTCGGGGGCCAGGGAGAAGTCCTGGACACAGCAGAACAAAGAGGTGGTCATGGGCACCTGGATGGCCAAGGAAAGGCAGCAGAGGGCAGTCCTGGTCCACGGGAGTTAGAGAGGAGGCAGGAAAGCACTCGAGGGAAACCAGGGCAGAAGGCAGCTTGGAGGCTGGTGCCGCAGGCTGGGACCGGGGGCAGGGGAGGGGATGCTGGCACTGGACAACCAAGCACAAGCCACTGAGACGAAGAGCAAGCACAGGCTACTGCTCTATTACATGTGCGGTCAGAGAAGGTCATGAAGTGTGAGGGATTTAAGGAAGTGGAGGACCTGCGACATCACAGGTGGAAAGCAGAGAATCCAGGTGCCAGCCAAGAACCCCACAGGAGCTGCGGGCTGGCAGGAGGAGGCAGCGGCCTGGCAGGAGGCAGCAGGAGGCTGAGGGCTAGCAGTGCCCTTGGGCCTGAGGAGTTTCTCCAAGAGAGATCAGGGGCTGCTACAGATGGACAGGAGGCTCCCAGCCAAGCAAGGACTCAATGAGCACTGCCAGAGGAGCACCTGGACAGTTCCCAGCCCCTTCGAAGAGGCTGTGGGTGGCCAGGGTGGCCAAGCTGGCGCAGGGTTCTATACGTGGTGGATGAGGGAGCAGGACAGGAGAAAAGGGAAGGCTGAAGCAATCTGGCTGGGGGTCTAGAAGCCCGGCAACCAGTTGTACAGGGCACAGAGCCCTGGCCTCAACCCCAGTGCTACTGAGCTTAACAGACCATCTCTGCACAAAAGGCCACAGGGCCCAACCCAGCATCTCCCACACCAACGACATAAATGCCCCTCCCCCAGCTACTGCAGGCCAGGCCTTGGGGGAAGAATATAGAAACAAGCATGCTCCAGGACCACACGTGCATGGTCTTGGGCACGCCCCTTCTCAGCTTTGTCATGTGTAGCACAGCGTTTTCACACTGCTTCACTGCTTCTTGAAGTGCTGAGCCAGGAGGCACGAGAACCTGAGGAGTTTGGAGCCAGTGCCTGGAGCTCTGTGCCTGCCACGGGGTGAATGTGGCTGGTTCCCACTGTGAGGCGTGCTGAGGATGGTGGTCTAACTGGTGGTTAGCAGGGGGCCTTGGGAGGTGATTAGAAATAGACAAGCTCATCAGGATGGAGTCTTCATGAATCCCAAACACTGACCTCCCACCCCATGTGACCCTGAGCCGCCTCAGGACCCTGCCGGCCAGTACTCAGAACCCAGATAAACCCTTTTTCATTTTAAGGGTTTTTTTTTGGTTTTGGGTTTTTTTTGGTCTTTTTGAGACAGGGTCTCCCTGTGGCCCCAGCTGTCCTGGAACTCACTCTGTAGACCAGGCTGGCCTTGAACTCACAAAGATCCGCCTGCCTCTGCCTCCCAAGTGCTAGGATTAAAGGCGTGTGCCACCACATTTTTTAAGGCTTTACTTTATTTTTATTGTGTGTGTGTGTGTGTGTCTGTCTATCTGTCTGTCTGTGCATTGTGTATAGGTCAGGGGACAACTTGCAAATCAGTCCTCTCCTACCATAAGGATCCTGGGGCTCAAACTCAGGATGTTAGACTTGGAAGCCAGCACGCTTCCGTGCTGAGCCGTCTCACAGGCTCTTTATAATCTGTATCTAATCTGTGAAGTGATTATCAAGAAATATGGAATTAGATATTGCTTAATCAGCTATAATTGTGAACCAGTGCCATCCTGGGCAGTGGAGAGAGGAGGAAACTTCCAGATCACCTTGGGCCAGGCCCCTGACCACTGGACCACATGCTCCTCCACCCCTGCAGCTGTTCACATCACAGCAGGATTTGCAGGGGCACAAAGAAGCACAGCGTGGCAGCTGCTGGCAGAATTTACCTTAATGAGTGTGGGGGCGGGCTTGGTGGTGGGGACTGCACTTCCATTGGTCAGGCCAGGAGGCAGCAGAGGTGGGGGAGGCAAAGGCTGCTCTGCTAGGAAAAGCGTCTCTCCAGGATCTGGGCGGACTGGGAGTTGAGAAAGAACCTGGGAGGGAAGAAGTGACGACACTGGAGCCCTAAGTGGAATGCATCCAGGTTGCCCTGCTGTCAGCACGGCTTGGAGGGCAAATGAAGGGGAGGGAATGGTGGGAGCAGGGTGTGAGGCCAGGCTGCTGGGGAGGGGATGGTGGGAGTCGGGTGTGAGGCCGGGCTGCTGGGGAGGGGATGGTGGGAGCAGGGTGTGAGGCCAGGCTGCTGGGGAGGGGAAGAAAGGCGGAAGTGTCACGCATCACTGAGCTGCTGCACATCGGACCAGCAGCGACTAGGAGCAGAGCCAATGAAAGTGGGTGCCCAGGCCCCCAGAACTAAGGTCCACTGTCAGTATTTCTTTACCTTCTCTTTACCACCTGAAACTAAGAGGCCAACACCAGGAATAGGAGACACATCCCTCCTCCCCCCAACCCATAGCAGGAGCTGCCCACCCTGCTCAGGACAAAGGCCAGAATTGGGGTACCCTTTGCAAATGTGGGGAAGAATCTGGAAGTGGGTAAACTCACCTGAGTGGGTGATATGGAAGTGGCACTGGGCAGTGGTTCACTGACTCGGGACTCTAGGGGTGACGGCACTGACCCTGGGGACTCATGGCTGGCAGGCTGTTCAGGGGATAAGGCGTCGCTGCTGTCCTCGTCAAAGGAGGAGCTGTCCGCTACCTTTGGGTAGTGCACCTGGCCCACTGAAATGCAAAGATAGTATGGAGACAGCCAGCCAGGAAGGGCTGTCGCAGCCTGGTTCCGTGTCTAAGAGGCAAACGGTAAACAGAACGTAGAGGCCGGCCTGCTTTAGTGCCAAGGAACTAGGAAGGTCATGGTCAGCGTTCTGCAACAGGCCAGCCAGAGGCTGCCCGAGTCACTAGTGTGCTATGGAAAGCCCCCCCCCTTTTTTTTGGTCTTTTCGAGACAGGGTCTCCCTGTAGTCCCAGCTGACCTGGAACTCACTCTGTAGACCAGGCTGGCCTTGAACTCACAAAGATCCACCTGCCTCTGCCTCCCAAATGCTAGGATTAAAGGCGTGCGCCACCACGCCTGGCAGAAAGCCCTAATTTTTAGCCTCTCATTTAGACTGTATGTTCAGTTTCCCCTAATGCTTACAGTGACAGCCATGTACTTGCTGCTTGGGGACCATGGCAACAGCCAAGTGAGTGCGGCTGCTTAGTTCCCAAAGCTGCTGGAACAGCCTGCGGAGCTCTGAGGCTGTGGATGGAGGCCCTGGGCAGGGACACCTACGTCACAGGTGCATGGGGTCAGCAAAATGTGACTCCTTTCACAGGCTAGCGACCCCAGGACCTAGCAAAGACTCCACAACAGACACTGCTGCGGCAACCGCCCTGGCTGGACCCAGAGCCACATCCTGACAGAAGTGCATATCCCCTGGAAGCTGTCTGGAGGGGACAGAGGCAAGGGACAGGGCCCTGCAGAGCTGCAGCTCTGGGCCCTAATGTAGAGATCCTAGCTGCAGAGGGAAGGAAGCAAGAACAAAGGCTAGCAGACTTTCAAGAGGCATGTCATAACCACTGTCCCACAGTGGTGGGAGGAGGTAGGCAGGAGGTTGTGCTGTGACAAGACCCCAGATGAGGAAGAGGAACAAGCCACCCAGCAAGCAGCCTCTTCCTCTCAAGTGTAACCCGAGGCTTTCCATACCCTTGGGACCTGGGAGGAACACCCAAGTTCTCCTGACTGGCTGACTGTGGGGATGGGCCGGGAGCTGTGGTAGGGCTCCCTCTTCTGCCCTACCTGATCCTGCGCTCACGCCAAGCCTGCACAGATTTCCCTACAAGTTCTCTCTCCCAGCATGGGGACATGCTGGGTCAGGAGGGGCCAAGCACGTGGCACTGGTTATCCAGGCCAGACGAGCTATAGCCCCCCTGCAATGGGCACCCTGAAGAAGCTGCTGCCACGCTGCAAGAGCCAAGATCAGGTGTGGGCCAGAGCCACCACAAATTCTCTTCATCCACCACAAATTCTCTTCATCCAATTGCATACTGGAGGCAGAGCTGGGTGGATCCCTGCCCTCTGGGAGGTGCTGAACCAGCAGCTTTGTAGCAGAGGGACACTCTACTGGAAGGGAACACAGAAGCTATGAGTAAGCCCTGGGACACTCGGGTCCTGAAGGAGAGGTGACTCTGGCCTTTGGGAACCAAGCGCTAAGGAGAAGCTGCATTTGCTCAGCTGTTGCCATGGTCCCTTAGCATCAGGTACATGGCTCTCGTAGACACTACGCTTAATGTAGCTGAGTGGCCTGAGGGGAAGGCAGGGGTAGCGGTGTGTGTGTAAGAAGATAAAAATAATAATAATAATAATAAAATTAAAAAAGGAAGACACCAGGCTGCCCCAGCAGCCCCACCTCTGTCTCTCCTGTCTCAGACAAACCTCCCGCTGGGCCGGGGTTCCACCCAACACATGTTTCCTCACAGCTTCTCAGGAACCTGTTCCCTAGTGCGTCCTGCCCCATGTGTCCTCCCAAAGTTCCTCCTAAGCTCAGTCTGTCTCTCCTGCAACTCCTGCATCCAGGCTATAGTCCACACAGGTGGTCAGAGCCTCTCACCAATGATGGCTTCCTTGAGGCTGGACTCCACGGGCAGGATGTTCTTCTCCACCAGCTCCATGGGGCCGGGCCTCTGTGCGATCTTCTCATTGAGGTCATCAGCCAGCCTGGCTCTCTTTAGCTTCAGCTGCTTGGCTTGAAGGGAAGGCTCAGCCGAGGTCTCTGCCAAGGGAGAGAGCAGAATTCAGGAGGTTGGAGGAGAGGCCCTGGTCCTACCCAGGAGCTCCTGAGCAGCAGCAGAAGCAGCAGAGTGCAGGGTAACCTGGCTTCCACTGCCATGAGACCGCTGGGCCAGGCCACTCAGAGGACTTTCTAGGTGGAGCTGTGGAGCCTGAGGAGTGCCAGATAAGGGACGAGCTGCTGCTCCCACTTGGATTTGGGCACTTAGGTGACTCTGCTCTGGGTTTTGAGTCTCTCATTTCATTTGAAAAATGTGGGGTTCTTCCTGGAGCCAAAACCTTTCCTTTGTGAAAACTACAGAAAGAAGACTGTGGCTGGCTGGACAGGGCACGCCTAAAACTACAGAAAGAAGACTGGCTGGCTGGACAGTGCATGTCTAAAACTACAGAAAGAAGACTGTGGCTGGCTGGACAGCGCACGTCTAAAACTACAGAAAGAAGACTGTGGCTGGCTGGACAGCGCACGTCTAAAACTACAGAAAGAAGACTGTGGCTGGCTGGACAGCGCACGTCTAAAACTACAGAAAGAAGACTGTGGCTGGCTGGACAGCGCACGTCTAAAACTACAGAAAGAAGACTGTGGCTGGCTGGACAGCGCACGTCTAAAACTACAGAAAGAAGACTGTGGCTGGCTGGACAGCGCACGTCTAAAACTACAGAAAGAAGACTGTGGCTGGCTGGACAGCGCACGTCTAAAACTACAGAAAGAAGACTGTGGCTGGCTGGACAGCGCACGTCTAAAACTACAGAAAGAAGACTGTGGCTGGCTGGACAGCGCACGTCTAAAACTACAGAAAGAAGACTGTGGCTGGCTGGACAGCGCACGTCTAAAACTACAGAAAGAAGACTGTGGCTGGCTGGACAGCGCACGTCTAAAACTACAGAAAGAAGACTGTGGCTGGCTGGACAGCGCACGTCTAAAACTACAGAAAGAAGACTGTGGCTGGCTGGACAGCGCACGTCTAAAACTACAGAAAGAAGACTGTGGCTGGCTGGACAGCGCACGTCTAAAACTACAGAAAGAAGACTGTGGCTGGCTGGACAGCGCACGTCTAAAACTACAGAAAGAAGACTGTGGCTGGCTGGACAGCGCACGTCTAAAACTACAGAAAGAAGACTGTGGCTGGCTGGACAGCGCACGTCTAAAACTACAGAAAGAAGACTGTGGCTGGCTGGACAGCGCACGTCTAAAACTACAGAAAGAAGACTGTGGCTGGCTGGACAGCGCACGTCTAAAACTACAGAAAGAAGACTGTGGCTGGCTGGACAGCGCACGTCTAAAACTACAGAAAGAAGACTGTGGCTGGCTGGACAGCGCACGTCTAAAACTACAGAAAGAAGACTGTGGCTGGCTGGACAGCGCACGTCTAAAACTACAGAAAGAAGACTGTGGCTGGCTGGACAGCGCACGTCTAAAACTACAGAAAGAAGACTGTGGCTGGCTGGACAGGGCACGTCTAAAACTACAGAAAGAAGATTGTGGCTGGCTGGACAGGGCACGTATAAAGGAACCCACATGTCCACCACAGGTACTTAGGTGAATGTCAGTGAGGGAGGAGCGAGCTTTCTAGAACAGAGAGGGGTTCTGTCCTGGTGGAGATAAGCAGGCTCACATCAACAGATGGTGGACTCAGGAGCTGAGAGGTCAGGTCAACCCAGGAGAATGAGATGGTGCTTCTCACACACTCCCCAGAGCCAGGGAGAGCCAGGGAGAGCCCAACGCTGTGACTGACAATGACTGGCCCCAGCCAGTAGAAGATGGATGCAGCAGAATGGAGGCAGGAGAAAGTGGCACTGCAGCGTGGGCATAGCGAGAACAGGGTCACCCACCTTCCAGAATGTGCATCCTGACCAGCTCCGATCTTTCTGGCCGGGAACGAATCTTCCGTTTCAGATAGTCCTCTGTCTATGGAAAACACAGCCACAAAACAAGCTTTGTTAAGTACCAGCTGCTGGTAACCTCAGAGCCACCATGGATTTCATGTGGTGATTGTAGGTCCTCACAAGAGGGCTGAACACACGAGCCTGCAATCCACCTGCACCGTCCTCCAGGACCACTAGTGTATGTGTTGAAAAACGGATGCTCTATACCCTCAAGACTCACCCCACCGCAGAGATACATGCACAGCCATGTTTATTTCAGCTCTCTTCATAATAGCAAAGAGCTGGAACCAACCCAAATGCCCCTCAACTGATGAGTGGATAGAGAAAATGTGGTACATCTATACAATGGAGTTCTATGCAGCAGTAAAGAAAGATGACATCATGAGCTTTGCAGGAAAATGGCTGGAGCTAGAGGACATCATGCTGAGTGAAGTAACACAGTCCCAGAAAAACAAACGACAAATGGTATCCCTCATCTGTGGATGCTAGTGCCAATTACCTAGTTGTAAGTATTTCTTGTGCATGGCCCCTTGAGCTTTTTTGTCCAAAGCAGTTGGGTGTGATGCATATTGGAAAAAACAACAACAACAGAAAGGACTGCATCAAAGAACTGACTGAAACAGTGAACTTCTGCTCAAAACAGTCAACTTCCACATGGAGAATATTGAGAAAGACTGAGAAAGAGATGAAAAGCATGTTAGGCAGAATACATGAGCTCTGGTGGGGTGGGGGGATGGTGGGGGACACGGGTCTAAATTTGATAAATATATATATATATATTATATATAAATAAATTAAAAAAAAAAAAAAAAAAGAAAAACTGATGCTCATGAGCTGGGTGTGGTGGTGCACACCTTTATCCCTGCAGGAGGCAGAGGCAGGTGGATCTCTGTGAGATTAAGGCAAGTCTGGTCTACCTAGGAAGTTCCAGACCAACTGGGGCTACAGGGAGACCCTGTCTCAACAAGACCTCACCCACCAAAAAAAAAGTTAGTCATGGGGTTGGAAGGATGACTGAGCAGTTAAAAAGTTGTCTCGAAAACACCAAAAAAAAAAAAAAACAACAACAAAAAAAGTTAAAGCACTTGTTGCTCTTACAGAGGACCTGGGTTTAGTTTCCAGTTACCACCAACAATTCTAGTTCCAGGGGATCAGGCGCCTCTTCTGGCCCCTGTGGGCATGGTATGCACACATGCACTTACACACACAGGCATGGTATGCTCACGTGCACTTACATACACATAGGCATGGTATGCATACATGTACATACTCGTAGGCATGGTATGCACACATGTACATACACGTAGGCATGGTATGCACATGTGTACTTACATACATGTAGGCAAAACACATAAAAAAAATTCTTAGGTTTTTTTTTTTTTTTTGTCTTTTCGAGATAGGGTCTCCTTGTAGCCCCAGCTGGAACTCACTCTGTAGACCAGGCTGGCCTTGAACTCACAAAGATCTGCCTGCCTCTGCCTCCTGAGTGCTAGGATTAAAGGCATGCGCCACCACGCCCGGCATTAAAATTTTTCAGGAAATAAAAATTACTACTTATACCATCACAGGATTAATTAAAATTAGAAAGCAAAACAGGGGGCTGGAGAGATGGTCTAGCGGTTAAGAGTGCTGATTGCTCTTGCAGAGAACCCGGGTTCGATCCCCAGCACTCACATGGCAGCTGAGAACCATCTTTAACTCCAGTTCCAGGGGAATCTGAGACCCTCTTCTGACCTCCAAGGCATTGCACAACAGGGGTGCACAAACCTACATCCAGAGAGTACATTGATACACATACAAAAATAAAAAAATTTTAAAAATCCATTTAATAAAAAAAAGAAAGCAAAACAATAACAATTTTACCATCTATTTTTTCTGTGTTTCTAGTCTTTCTTTCATATAGAAGTTTAATTTTGCCCATTTCCTGATTTAGAGTATTTTGAATCCAGTCTGAAGGACTACAAATGCAAGACTAATTTTGACACATTGTGTCAAAGCTCTAGTTCCTCAAAGTCGGCTGTCCTCATTTCTGCATTTGTTAAGACACAGGAACTAAACTATTCCCTCAACAGTCACTGAGCTGCCTCACTACCTGCAGCCAATTATAATGTATGTGTGACTGCAGAGCTGTGCTTTTAACCTCTGCACCAGCATTTTTAAAAAATATAAGTCAAGATGAGCCTAAGGAAGGACAGGATCAGGCAGATGACTGGGGTGGGTATTCACAGCAGGGGCAGCCTGGTCCTCACTCTGATGACTGCTGCCTGAAGCCTGAGCCCAGGAGACGCAGAGGGCCGCTATGGCTCAGGGACACCACCTGTCTGCAGTGGCTGGCAGTGTGTGTGGCAGGGTGGCCTCCGAGGCTATAGGAGGGAAGAGCAGGCTTCAGATGCTGCAGCTCTCCAAGGAGAATGCTGTAAGCCAGGGGGGCACTGGGGTGCGGTACTAAGAGAATGTCTGGAGGACCTTCCAGGTTGGTGAACTCATGTAGGTGCTGTCATGCCTGGAACTCACTCTGTAGACCAGGCTGGCCTTGAACTCACAAAGATCCACCTGCCTCTGCCTCCCTAGTGCTAGGATTAAAGGCGTGTGCCGCCATGCCCGGCTTAAAAACGGTTCTTAGCTGCCATGTGGGTACTGGGAATTGAACCTGGGTCCTCTGCAAGAGCAGTTGGCACTCTTAACTGCTGAGCCATCTCTCCAGCCCCCAAAATTATTTTATTAAAACAAAAAGCAAAGCAAGTTAGAAGTGGTGGAGCACATGGGCAGCAGAGGCAGGCAGATCTCTGTGAGTTCAAGGCCAGCCTGGTCTGTATAGTGAGACCCTGTTTTAAAAAAAGTTGTGAGATGGCTCAGTGGTAAAGGCACCTGCTACTGAACCTGGGAATCTGAATTCAGTCCCCAGGACAGACATGGTGGAGGAGAAAACCCTGATTCCTATAAGCTGTTCTCTGACTCCCACATGTACATCAGTACATCAGGCCACCCATGTGTGTAGACTCCACAGGCTGAGGTTTGAGTTCTAGCTCTAGCACTTACTAGCTGGACAAATCATTTAGCTTCTTTTGTTGCTTCTGTAAAACTAGGATAACAGCATCTAATTCCCCAGAGTTGCTGTGTAGATCATTAAGAAATACAATCCTGTTCATAGAAGTGCTCAGCAGACAATGCTGGCCTCATCAGGTCCCTGCCTGTCTGGGAAGCAGTGAGAAAAGCTAATCTCCTGACTCCCAGAGATGAAAGTAAGTGCACTCTGTTACAATTCTGGTTCCCACTACCCATGATTCCATTCTTCCCACTCACTAAGAATTAATAGTGATTTTCTAAGGAGGGAAAAGCCTCAGCATACGTGTCTGTAAGAGGTCGGGGACTTTGGGGGCCCAGGCCAACACCCTCTACTGGGAGCAGGAGGCAGACTGCTTCCCCTTCTCCACCCACACCAGGCAGGACAATCGCCAGGAGTCCCTAGGAAACTGAAACTAGCAGGGACAAAGGGGTACAAGACGTGTTGGAGCAGGAGGCCTGAGTCCGCCCGCTTCTGCTTCACAAAGTAAGTGGATGTTGGCTGCTTTGGGGTCTATGGGGGCTTCCTAGAGTGGCTGCCAGGCTGTGGTTGGTGATCCCAAGTGGAAAGCCTGCCCAAGGACAAGACAGTACCTGTGCTCCACAGAAGCCTGAGTCCTGGTGGAGTAACCGTAGGAAGATGCATGGTCTTCCAGGGCAGAAGCCTGGGTGACAAGGCCCTGAAGTTGAGTCTGGATCACATACATAATCACCATGGAAAATGGCGGGAAGGTATGAAGTAGGAAGGGCTTGTAACGTAGCAAGGCTAACCCTAAAGTTGTGCTAGACTAGGAAATACATCCAGTAACACAGGGAATGTTCAAGAACACGTTGCAGGTCCTCAGGGAAGAAGGGGCCTTACCCTGGCCCGCTCCAGGCTCCTTCTCTGCTCATGAAAGGCAGCTGGACTTTTCAAAGCTGTTGAGAGAAGAATCAGAGAGGAATTACTTTAGAGTCTGGGGTGTTGGCTCAGTGCTAGACTACCTGTTTGGCCCAGGCAAAGCTCTGGGTTCAGTCCTCAGCAGCACCCCACCCCCAAACCCCTTTTCTTTTTTTTTTTTTGGTCTTTTTGAGACAGGGTCTCCCTGTAGCCCCAGCTGTCCTGGAACTCACTCTGTAGACCAGGCTGGACTTGAACTCACAAAGATCTGCCTGCCTCTGCCTCCCAAGTGCTAGGATTAAAGGCGTGCGCCACCACACCCGGCCCAAAACCCTTTTCTAGTGATATGCCATGCACAGTGCTGCCGCTTCCAATGAGAAGGATCCTGAAAGGAAATGGCACCTGTGACTTGGGAGTAAGCATGTGTCTTTAGGACTTTAGTTAGCTCAAGACGCCTGGTGGGAATCTTAGCTTTGGTTCTGTAACTATACAGGCACCCCACCCCCACCCCCCTGCCCAGACAAGCCTAGTGCAGCAGAGCTGTGAGCTGGGCCACCAACCTTCTTCATCCCATTAGGAACTCTAGTGGCCAGAGGGGCAGGTGACCCGCAGGCTGTGTCCTCTGGGCCATGTCCTTCTCAGCTGTCACTAACCACACTACTAACACAAACTTGAATTTTATCTATCTATCTATCTATCTATCTATCTATCTTTATATTTATTTTATTTTGTTTTATTGTCTTTTTTTTTGAGACAGGGTCTCACTTTAGTCCCAGCTGGCCTGGAGCTTGCTATGTAGACCAAGTTGGCCTTGAACTCACAGACATTGGCCTGCCTTTGCCTCCGAGTGCTGGGATTAAAGGCGTACGCCACCACACCCTCCGGAATTTCATTTCTAAGAACTAAAAATCTTCATTGCCAATGTATGGCTGACCCTGGTGAAGGAAAACATTCCATCTGCCACCGACAGGGGCTGGGCTCTACTCTGGGGACACTACCACAGCTACTTCAGCTTCTGCCTCCAGTAAAAAATGTCGGGTAGCAAAAATGTCGACCAGCCAGCCCCTGCCCAGACCAGTCCCTCTGAAAACACTGCACCCTGAACAGACCCCATGTCCTTACAGACATCTGACTGTAAGGTGACAAATGATGATTTAAGACACAGGAGCAAAGGGAAAATGTGTGACTCAGTCCGAGTAGAGAACAGTGGCAATAAGAGAGAAATGTACAAGACCGTGGTCAGTTTCACTTCTGCTGCCCAAGGCCTCAGACAGCTGTGGAACTGTGTGCAGAGATAACTGCTGGGCTGCTGCCTGTGACAGGAGGCAGGGTTTGGGAGCCGCTAAAAGTAGCAAGAGCACAGATAGGGCCCATCCTGCCAGGACTCCATGTTTCCGCTCCTCATTCCCCCACGGCCAGGCCTCCCCAAAGCACTGTAAGAGCTTCACACGCCCCAGCAGTACCTGTTTAAATTAGAAAGGACAGGGGGTCCTGGAGAGGTGGTTCAGCGGTTAAGAACACTGACTGCTCTTGCAAAGGACCCAGGTTTGGTTCCCAGCACCAACCCGGGAGCTGACAAGCATCTGTAATTTCTGTTCTAGGCGATCTGATGACCTATTTTGGCCTTTTCAGGCATTGACACACATGGTTCACTTACATGCATGCAGGCAAAACACTCATACACATAAAATAGTATTTTGCAAGTTTTAAATTTTAGGATTAAAAAAAAGAAAACTAGTTTTAAAAGCTCTGCTGAGATCTTTCCCATTCTATAACAGCAGGGGGCGCTCTAACTTAGCAAATAATTTCAGATAAACAGGATCAGTTCCCTCCGCCCTCCGCACCTGGGCTACTCAAGAGCTAAGGAAACAGCACTTTGCTTCTACCGAGCAAAGCTGGCGCCATGACAGAACTGGCTTCCTGGGTCCCATCTGCATGTGACGGCCAGTAGGGACCAAAGCATGACCCTGGCGGTAGTGACAGCTCCACACTCCTTTCTCCACTGCACTCATGCCGCCCTGGCTGTCAGCCTCCTGCTATGACGATGTGCCCACAGGAACATGCCAGGGGCTCTGTCTGTCTAGTTTGTTCATGTTTCACAAAATCTCTAGTACTAGGCATGCAGTGCCACTCAATAATCACTCACTCAATGAATCCTTATTCTATATGCGATGACTGACCGTGAGTGACAGGACAGCAGGAGTTCTGTGTGAAGCCTTAACCTTCACCTAACAGCCAGAGTCCGAGACCTCAGATAAAAACTTCTCGAAGTTCTGGTAAGGAGTTGAGAGATCTGTGCATAACAACTGAACCCTAACGAGTGCAACTGCTGCGATGTGGACGTGGCTGCTGTGACGTGGATGTGGCTGCTTTCTGGACCTCTCCTTTTGCACGCTGAGAATATAATCTGCCCAGCTCCTAGACTATCCTAAGAAATCAGTGGGGCTCAAAAGATGGGTCAGTGGTTAAGAATACTTACTGCTCTTGAAGGAGACCTGGGTTGGGTTCCCAACACCAATTCTAGGCAGCTCACAACTTCAGTTCCAGGGCCTCTAACATGCCCTTCTACCCTCTGAGGGCCCTGCATGCATGTGGTGCGCATACATACACTCAGACAAATCAAGTCAGTGTGTGTCCAAAAGCACAGGTCACTCACATAAATACTATTACCACCAAGTGCTGTAATTTGGTTGACCATTGGCTTGGCTCCCTCAGGCCAGCCGGTTCTGTGCCACTGGAACAGGTCTAAAACCCAACATTGAGCCTCCTAGACAGGAGGGTTAGTAGAACCTCATCTTCATGTACACAGGACAGTGCAGCATGGAGAAGAGGGCAGGTAGGCATGATGACAGATATATGTAGTATGAAAAAATTCTGGCTTGGTCCCACTGAATTAAAGGCATTTTCTTATAATAGGAAAGAAATTGATATTCACTGGGTGTCTACTTATACGGTAAGTACTGGCCAGGATTTAATTTTAAAACATGGTCTCATTATGTAGCCCAGGCTGCACTCAAACTCAGGAAAATCCTTGTGCCTCAGATTCTCAAGTACTGCGATTTCAGACAAGACAGGACAGCTAGCCTGGGGTACACAGCGGGGAACAAAAAAAGACAGAACAGCTAGCTTGGGTACACAGCCGGGAACAAAAGACAGGACAGCTAGCCTGGGGTACACAGTGGGGAACAAAAATGCCATCTTGTTGCAAGGTAAACATGAAGCCCAACATTTGTCTTCTGATACACACACACACACACACACACACACACACACACACCGACACATGCAAACACACCCCCCTAAGGATTCCATGTGGTGGGAATATACCATTCTTTTTTTTTAATTTTATTTATTTTTGTATGTGTATGAATGTACTGCCTGCATGTACGTTTGTGCACCCGTGTTGTGCAATGCTGCCGAGTCCCATGTAGAGCAATAGCAAAGAAGGGTCATCCAGTACATGTTACTTTCCATAGCACCTAGTCATTTGTTTTATTGGACTAGTCACAATTATACTTTTTTATTTATTTATTTATTTATTTATTTATTTATTTATTTATTTATTTATTTGTCTTTTCGAGGCAGGGTCTCCCTGTAGCCCCAGCTGTCCTGGAACTCACTCTGTAGACCAGGCTGGCCTTGAACTCACAAAGATCCGCCTGCCTCTGCCTCCCGAGTGCTAGGATTAAAGTTTTTATTTATTTTTATGTGTATGAATGTACTGTCTGCATGTAGGTCTGTGCACCCGTGTCGTGCAATGCTGCGGAGGTCAGAAGGGGTGTTGGATTCCCCTGGAACTGGAGTTAAAGATGGTTCTCAGCCTCCATGTGGGTGCTGGGGATCAAACCCAGGTCATCTGCAAGCACAGTCAGGGATATACCATTCTAAGCTGGGCGTGGTGGCGCATGCCTTTAATCTTAGCACTTGGGAGGCAGAGGCAGGTGGATCTTTGTGAGTTCAAGACCAGCCTGGTCTACAGAGTGAGTTCCAGGACAGCTGGGGCTATAGGGAGACCATCTCAACAAAGACCAAAAAAAAAAAAAAAAAAAAAAAAAAAAAAAAAGGAATATACCATTCTATAAGCCCAGAAAAGTTAAGAAAGGCTAGCAAATGACAGCCAGGGTTACAATCTAATTCCGTGTTCTTTCCACTTCTCTGTGTTGGTTTCTTAACTTCTTCAAAAAACAGAGAAGAGGGGCTGGAAAGATGACCTAGTGGTTAAGAGCGCCAACTGCTCTTGCAGACGACCAGGGTTCAATCCCCAGCACCCACATGGCGGCTGAGAACTGTCTTCAACTCTAGTTCCAGGGGAATCCAACGCCCTCTTCTGACCTCTGCGGCATTGCACGACACGGGTGCACAAACCTACATGCAGACAGTACATTCACACACATACAAAAAATAAATTAAATTAAAAAAAAATAGAGAAGCAGAGAACCTGCTGGATGGGGGGGCTGTGACACCAAGGGTACTCCAATTAGATGTACTAGTTCAAAGCAAGTCTGAGTGGAGGCCATATGGAAAGGTAGTACTGAGCACAGACAGGTGAAAGGAAGCCCCAGAAGGGCTTATGGACCCACCTGAGACCCAAGGGTTTGCAGACAGGGAAAACTAGGGCTCAACCTGGAGCAGCCTTGCACCTTACACTAGAAGACAAGGTGGGGGGGAGGGGGAGAAGGCTGAAGAACTCTCATGCTAGATAAGGCTAAGACAGGAGGACTCAAGACAGTAGTGCCCAGGTCTCCCTATAGGGCCAGCTGACTGGAACTCACTGTGTGGACCAGGCTGACCTCAATTTCAGAGATCTGCCTGCCTCTTCCTCTCACCCAAGTGCTGGGATTAAAGATGAGTGCCACTGAGCCCAGCCTCCAAAAGGCTCTTTTTTAGAGCATTGTCCTAATCTTCAGGGACAAGAATTCTAATTTTATATATGGCAAAACCAACATTCGAGATGTAGGAAACAGCAGGCCACTCCCTGAGGGGTGGAACCCACCCAGGACCATTTCGGCCTTCTTAAATTCCTTCATCTAACCCTAACCTCTCAGTCCTTGAGAGCCTAAGTTTGGGCTTCTTGTTCTCCACTTCCAATTGTACTCTGACAGCAGCTTTGGCAGTTTCAACAGCCACTTCTGTCAGGAAGGAGAGAACAGTGGCTCCCCCTTCAGGTCTGTCAAGACTTTTCTTAGGGGCTTCCCAGGATGATATGGGAGAGACTGGAACTGGGACAGCAGCTGCTCCTGACCCCTGGGTCTGAAGTTAGACGACTCCAATGTGTTGTGTTAAAGGTGGAGATGAAGATGGGAAATGACAAAGCTCTGCACGGTCAACTGACAGGGGAGAGCCAAAAATCACCCAGGCTCCATGCTAAGGAGATCATGCTAAGGAGATCATGCTAAGGAGATGAGATGCAAGGAGGCGGAGAAAGGCTCAAAATAGGGTTAAAATTCAGGCTTCAGGTAGCTGGAAAAAGATGGATTCAAAGTTAACATATAAACATGTGGCAGCCAGGAGGGCTGCTTTCCCTCTTGGATGCCATCGCCCCAATCTCTACAAAGAGAAGCCCCTCAAAACTAAAGCAGACACCAGAGCTGTTAACACACACACACACACACACACACACACACTTCTGGTGATAGAGCACAATTCTGGAGGGTTTTTTTTGCTGTTGTTTGTTTTTTGGTATTTTTGAGACACAGTCTCCCTTTAGTCCCAGCTGTCCTGGAGCACAGTCTATAGACCAGGCTGGCCTTGAACTCACAAAGATCTGCCTGCCTCTGCCTCCCAAGTGCTAGGATTAAAGGCATGCGCCATCACACCCAGCTGCAGAGGACAATTCTTGATCCTTTCTTCCCTCCTGGGAGTGGGTTCCACTGGCTCTTTGTGAATGAAGGGAATTATGCAGCACACACCAGAAAGAACCACAGACCCCATAGAAATCATACCAACACCGTGGCCAAGACAAGGTCACTGTTCACCACAGTTTCAGTTCTAGCCTGGCTCTGCCCCAGCTGGCTGCAAACAATATTCTGAGCCGGGCGTGGTGGTGCACGTCTTTAATCCTAGCATTTGGGAGGCAGAGGCAGGGGGATCTTTGTGAGATCAAGGCCAGCCTGGTCTACAGAGTGAGTTCCAGGACTGCTGGGGCTACAGGGAGACCCTGTCTTGAAAAGACCAAAAAAAAAAAAAAATTCTGGATCTTCTCACCTGCAGCATGAGCATGTTCTTCTTCCCTGACAAGTTTGTTGCCATTTAATTATAAAGGACATTTGTTAAAAAAACAAAACAAAACAAAACAAAAAAAACAAGGCCAGGCTTGGTGGCGCACACCTTTAATCCTAGCACTTGGGAGGCAGAGGCAGGATCTTCGTGAGTTCAAGGCCAGCCTGGTCTACAGAGCGAGTTCCAGGACAACTGGAGCTACAGGGAGACCATGTCTCAAAAAGACTAAAAATAAATAAATAAATAAATAAATAAATAAATAAATAAATAAATAAATAAATAAATAAAAATAAATGGCTGAGTGAGGTGGCACACGCCTTTAATCCCAGCACTTGGGAGGGAGAGGCAGGTGGATCTCTGTGAGTTCAAGGCCATCCTGGTCTACGGAGCAAGTTCCAGGACAGCTGGAGCTACAAGGAGACCCTGTCTCAAGACAAACAAACAAACAAACAAAAAAGCAAGAGGAAAACCATTTCCACTTTCTACTGGCTAGACATTTATCTGGGAAACTCCACTGTGTTCAGGGTGTCTGTAAGGCTTTGTGCTTACAAATTGTCATGGTTAATCCTGGGTGTCAACTTGACTGGACTAAGGAACAAATAAGAGAAAAGGGTCTTCTGATTGGACCACCTCAACCCGGATGGCCCACCCCAAATGTGGGTGTTACCTTCTGCCGGCAGGCAGTATTTAAGGCCACGGCAGCGGGAGCTGGCCTTTTTCTTCTTCCTGCGGCTTGCCTCTCTCTCAGTGGTGTGTTTGTCTTGCTGCTGTCATCAACCTTTCGGATCCCAGCGTGTACTGGAACTGGCAGATCTCCTGGAATGCACCAGGCCTTCAGCATAGACGGGCCTCCTAGAGAGACATCCAGCCTTGTGGTTTGAGCAGTTCCCTGGATTCCGGCCTCTCCAGTTCGGCGCTAATGTTGAGCTCCGTCACGTGAGGCAATCAAAATAAATTGTATATAGTTATATATTAATCCTGTTGCTTCTGTTTCTTTAGAGACCCTGACTAACACAGATTTTTGGTACCTAGAAGTGTTTCTGGAGAAACAGAATTTGAAAGGATGAATTTCTTTAGGTGGGCCTTGGTAGCCTCTGGAGCCAGCTCTCCAACCCAATATAGCCTAGAGTTACTGAAGGCTCTCCTGGTGGGATGGAGAGGAATGAAATTCCTTGGTGCAGACTATTTGATCTTAATTATGAAGGATAGATCCATTTGACTCACTCCTCTTGTGAGGAGCAAGGAATTTAGCGACTCTATATAT
Source organism: Rhizomys pruinosus (assembly GCA_009823505.1). NCBI lineage: Eukaryota > Metazoa > Chordata > Mammalia > Rodentia > Spalacidae > Rhizomys > Rhizomys pruinosus. The sequence continues at coordinate 921,020 of VZQC01000682.1, read as the reverse complement.
ATAACGTTCGAGAAATTGCAGAGAAATCAGGAAAATAATGATGTTTCCTTGTTGCTCCTAGCATGTCTGGATAAACTGTTAGACGAAAATATGGAGCTCGGTGATAAAAATGACCAGCTCCGGATTCGAAACAACAGTTTAAGGTTTCCAAGTGTGCTATGGAAGAAAATCTTCTCTCCATCAGCCAAAGAGCAAAAGCTGCAGAAAAATAAAGCTGGAGCCCTTATTATTCTTTTGGCTGATTTACAACGCAATTTAATTCCCAGCCACGAAAGTGTCAGCAGTTAAAGTGAGGGCACTGGTGGGGAAGGGTGGAACCTGAAACTTGGGATGGGATGTGTGGGAGAACCATGAAGATGAGGATTTTGAAAAACCTCGGATTTTGAAGGGATTTTCTTTATCTGAGGAATTAAACTCCCCACCCTCAGCACAGAATCCAAACCCTGCAGATACCTCCTCCCAACCCTTTCCTGAGGACCATTAATCCCCTCCCTCCCAGTGGGCAGCTGATGTCCTCAGGGGCCAAACATTGTTGCCTCTAGACCTATACAGATTGAAAAGTCTAAGCAAGCCCTCAAGGTGAAGATAGAAAGTGTGGTCCACGAGGAGTGCGATATACCACTAAAGAATTTAATGAGTTTGCTGATTCATTCCGGCAGAAGGCTAAGGAATATGTGTGGGAATGGATTTTAAGGGTGTGGGATAATGTGGAAGGAATATAAAATTGGATCTTACTGAGTTTATCGATATGAGCCCACTGAGTAGAGATTCTAGGTTTAAATGGAAGCTCGAGCAGTAAAAAAAGGTGTTAAAAGTTATTTGAATGGGTTGGCTGATTTTTTTTTAAAAAACATGGTTCCTACTACAGCGAGTTAGAGATGCCTGATATTCCTTTGTTTAGTATTGATGAAGGGATTTTGAGGGTCAGGCAGATGGGCAATGCTCGAGTGGATCGAGTGTAAAACCACCTTCTCCACAATATGAGGACCAGAGGACATGCCCCTCACTGAATTTATAAGATGGAAAGGACTGAGAGAGACACCAGAACATTTGAAGAGCTTTGTTTTTGCTCTATTTCTTATGCAGATCTTACAGTTAGAGAAGTTGTGGCTCGTTTTTTTTGCATAAATTTAATGTACACGTAGTAGGTTAACAGGACCTCAGGGTAGGCGTCCGGTGGCAGCACTGAATTGCAGAAGGCCCGATGAGCGATAGTTTATCATAATTATCATAATGGGTGGGAAGGCAAAACAATCCTATAATGGCATGACCCTGATATGATCTTATGGAACTGGCTATTTAGATCATGGTGTTCCCAGGACCAATACATAAGAAGCCTACTAAGTTTTTATTTTCCTGTATAAGAAGAAAGCTCTAGAACAATGACAGGGAAGTCCAATATTGATTTTAGGAGTAGCGAATCCCGCCAGTTGACCGGTTTCCAGATTGAGAAGTTCACACTCCAGAACCCCTTGAATGAAGGGTAGGCCGGGTTCCAATGAGGAAGGACCTGTCACAATACCAAAGAGTTATGCATGTCTGCCTTCCTGCCTGTCCTTACCCAGAGGGACCTGAGGCCTTTTACTGAGTAACTGTACACTGGGGAAAAGGAATAATCAGACTTTTGAGGCCTATTGGATACTTGGTTCTGAGTTTGACACTGATCCCAGGAGACCCAAAAAGCATTTGTGGCCCTCCGGTTAAAGTAGGGCCTATGGAGGTACAGGTGATAAATGGAGTATATTGGCTGAAGTCCGACTCATGGTGGGCACAGTGGGTCCCAAACGCATCCCGTAGTTGATTTCCCCAGTCCCAGGAATATATATTGGGATAGATATAATAGAAATTGGCAAAATCCCACATTGGTTCCCTGACTGTGGAGTGAGGGCTATTATGTTGGTGGAAAGGCCAAATGGAAAACCATTGGTGTTGCCTCTACCCCAGAGAAAAATAAAGTGGGAACCAAAAACAGTATCGTATCCCTGGAGGGGATTGCGGAGATTAATGCAACTATCAAGGATTTGAAAGATGGCCGGGGTGGTGATTCCTCCACATCTCCATTTAACTCTCCAATTTGGCCTGTGCAAAAGACAGATGGATTCATGGAGAATGACAGTTGACTATCGAAAACTCAACCAAGTAGTGACACAATTGCAAGCCTGCTGTACCAGATGTGTGTCCTTTACTTGAGCAGATAATATGTTCCTAGTACTGTGTATGCAGCTTATTGATATGGCCAATGCTTTTTTCTCAATACCGTTCATAAGGACCACCAGAAGCAATTTGCTTTCAGCTGGAAGGCCAACAGTATACCTTTACTGTCTAACCTCAAGGGGTATGTTAACTCTCCAGCGTTGTGCCATAACTTAGTTAGAAGGACTTGATCACCTGTTCTTCCACAAAATATCACACTGGTCCCACTATATTGATGATGTTATGTCTGATTGGACCCGTGAACAGGAGGTAGCAGCTAGCCAGAGACTTTGTTGGTAAAGCATATGCGCAAGAGAGGATGGGAATAAATCCAACTAAAAATTCAGGGCCTCTAACCTCGGTGAAGTTTTAGAGTTCAGTGGTGTGAGCATGCCAGAGACATTCCTTCTAAGTAAAGAATAAGTTGATTGCACCTGGCCCCTCCTCCAACAAAAAGAAGCAACAACGATTTGGTGGGTCTTTTTGGATTCTGGAGGCAGCACATTCCTCATCTGGTGTGTTACTACTGACCCATATATCAGTGGACTCGTAAGGCAGCAAAACGTTGAGTGGGGCTTGAACAGGAAAAGGCTCTTCAACTGGTCCAGGCTGCGGTGCAGGCTGCTTGCCCCAGGGCCTATGATCCAGCAGACCCAATTGGTGCTTGAGGTATCAGTGGCAGATAGGATGCTGTCTGAGTCTGTGGCAGGCTCCATAGGGGAATCACAGTCGGAGGGCCTTGGGATGGTTGGAGCAAGGCTCTACCTCAAATTGCAAACAACTATTCTCCTTTGAGAGACAGCTCTTAGCCTGCTGTTGGGCTCTTAGTGGAAACTGACTGTTTGAAATGGGCCACCAAGTCACCATGTGACCTGAGCGCCCATCATGAGCTGGGTGTTATCTGACCCACCAAACATAAAGTAGGATCGGGCACAGCACAGTACCATTGCAAATGGAAGTGGTACATACGGGACGGGGCCCGGGCAGGCCCTGAGGGCACAAGCAAGCTACTTGAAGAAGTTGCCCAAATGCCTATGGTTTCCACTCCTGTTACAATGTCTCTGGGCTTAAGCATGCACCTATGGCTTCATGGGGTTTGCCTATGATCAGTTTGACTGAGGAAGAGAAGCTAGGGCCTGGTTTACTGATGGTTCTGCACGCTAGCAGCACACCCAGAGGTGAACACTGCAGCATTACAGCCAATTTCTGAAACAACCTAAAGGACCTGGTGAAGGAAAGTCTTCAAGTGGCAGAACTTCGGGCAGTGCACATGGTTGTGCATTTTGCCTGGAAGGAGAAATGGCCAGAGGTTCGATTATATACTGATTCATGGGCTGTAGCCAATGGTTTGGCTGGATGGTCAGGGACTTGGAAGGAGCATGACTGGAAATTGGTGAGAAAGACTTGGGGAAGAAGTATGTGGTTAGAGCTCTTCTGAATGGTCAAGGATGTGAATATATTTGTGTCTCATGTAAATGCCATCAAAAGGTGATCTCAGCAGAGGATGAGTTTAATAATCAAGTAGATCGGATGACTCGTTCTGTGATGTCAGCCTCTTTCTCCAGCTATCCCTGTTTTGCTCAATGGGCCCATGAACAAAGTGGTCATGGTGGCAAGATGGAGTTTATGCATGGGCTCAACAGCATGGACTTCCCACTCACTAAGGCTAATCTGGTCTACATCTGCTGCCGAGTGCAGATTTGCCAACAGCAGAGACCAACATTGAGCCCCCGATATGGTGCTATTCCCCGGGGGACCAGCCAGCAACCTGGTGGCAGGTTGGACATTGGACCACTTCCATCATGGAGAGGGACAGCGTTTTTTCTTACAGATAGATACTTATTCTGGTTATGGATTTGCCTTTCCTGCAACGTAATGCTTCTGCCAAAAACTACCATCCAGGGACTTGGAATGCCTTATCCACCGTCCATGGTATTCCTCACAGCATTGCTTCTGACCAAGAGAACTCACTTCACAGCCAAAGAAGTGCGACTGTGGGCCCATGGTCATGGTATCCACTGGTCTTACCATGTTCCCCACCACCCAGAAGCAGTGGCTTGTATAGAATGATGGAATGGCCTCTTGAAGACACAGTTCACAGGCCAATTAGTGAAAATACCTGGAGGGGCTGGGGCAAGGTTCTCCAGCAAGCATTATGTGCTTGAATCAGCGTCCACTATATGGTATGTTTCTCCTATAGCCAGAATTCAATGGGTCCAGGAACCAAGGGGTGGAAGTGGGAATGATTCACTCACTATCACCCCTAGTTGGCCCAGTAGGAAAATTTTTGCTTCCTGTACCCCACGACCTTGCGTTCTGCGGTCTAGAGTTTTGGCTCAATGGGGAGTGCTTTTGCCAGGATATACAGCAAACGTTCATTGAACTGGAAGCTAAGACTTCCCCCTGGCCACTTGGCTTCTACTGCTTTTAAGCAACAGGCTAAGGAAGGAATATAAGTAGTAGGAGGAGTGATTGATCAGACTACCATGGGGAAATTGGACTTTTTCTCCACCAAATGGGGGCAAGGAAGATTATGTCTGGAAGGCAGGAGATGCTGTAGGGCTTCTGGTGCTACCATGTCCTATGATTAAGGTCAATGGGAACTCCAACACCCAAACCAGACAGGACAATAAATGGCCCAGACCTTTCAGGGATGAAGGTATGGGTCACTCCTCCAGGGAAAGAGCCAAGCCCTCAGAGGTGCTTGCTGATGGGGGAGGAAATACAGAATGGGTAGTAGAAGAAAGGTAGTCATAAATATCAGCTGAGCCACGGGACCAGTTGCAGAAAGTGGATTATAATAGATATTTAACCTTCGTCCTATTTGGTTAAGAATGTGCATATATAATATATATATATATATATATATATATGTATATTAGTGGATACTTGTGTTCCCTTTGAATGTGCAACTGAGATATGTGTTAGTGTTGTCATATTTAGGTTATTAGCTACTGAAGGACTAGTTCTTCTCAAGGACTTTACCACCTACTCTAAGATATAATGCTTTGCTATTGCACATGAGATACTTATAACATGTTAGGTGGAATTATGACCCTGCCATGGTTTGCAATTGACATTTAAGAAGAGGCTATTTATTGTGTGTCAAGTTGACAAGGGGTGGACTCTGTCATGGTTAATCCTGGGTGTCATTTTGACTGGACTAAGAACAAATAGAGAAAGGGTCTTCTGATTGGACCACCTCAACCGGATGGCCCACCCAAATTGGGGTGGTTACCTTCTGTCCGGCAGGCAGTATTTAAGGCCACGGCAGCGGGAGCTGGCCCCTTTTTTTTTCCTGCGGCTTGCCTCTCTCTCATCTGGTGAGTTTTTCTTGCTGCTGTGATCCACCTTTCGGATCCCAGCGTGTACTGAGACTGGCAGATCTCCTGGAATCCATTCGGGCTTCAGCACTAGACTGGACTCCTGAGACATCCAGCCTTGCGGACTGAGCAGTTCCCTGGATTCCCCTCTCCAGTTCGGCGCTACTGTTGAGCTCCTCACGTGAGCAAATCAATAAATTGTATATAGTTATATATATTCATCCTGTTGCTTCTGTTTCTTTAGAGAACCCTGACTAATACACAAATGGAAGCATGAAGGATACGAACCATCCCCTTCCCCTAGCCAGTTCCAGATTACTTAAGCATTCAGGCAAGTGCTCTAGGATCCGTGACACAATTACGGAAATGCCTCATGCTATCAACAACAGGGACCGACCATCAAGTCTAGTTCATATTCTCTCTCTATCTCTCTACACACACACACACACACACACACACACACACACACACACACATACACACACGCAGTGCCTGGATTGCTCTGTTAGATGCTGGCATCATAAAAGATGGTACCTGGTCCCTAGTATAAACTAGAAACTCACCAACAACTCAGGGGCTGCAAGCTGTACCTGTTGAGAGTTAGCAAAGGTTAGTGGAGGGCTATAGTCCAGGCAGCCTGTGTTAAGAAGGTGGTGGTTGTTTCTTTGTTTTTGTTTTGTTTTTTTTTTTTTTTTTGGTCTTTTTGAGACAATGTCTCCCTGTAGCTCTGCCTGTCCTGGAACTCAACTATGTAGACCAGGCTGACCTTGAACTCACAGAGATCAGCCTGCCTCTGTCTCCCAAGTGCTGGGATTAAAGGCTTGGGCCACTATGCCTGGCTGGTTGTTTGTTTTAAGGTAGGGTCTCACTCTAGCTCAGGTTGAACTCCCAAATGTACAGATTACAGGGCTGAGCCACCATGCCCAGCTTCAGATGGACGTTTCTGTGAAGAAGGTAGGAGCACATTTTCTTTACAACAATGGAGTCATATTAAGAACGTGGGAATAGATACAAACTGTCCAGGGAAAAGACAACAAGCACACCAAGAACTGTGCTGGGTGCTGACAGCAGGATATAGCTGGTTGGCCTTTAGAGCATGGTGGGGACAGGACAAAGGACTACACTATAAGAAAGAACTACCTTTAATCCTAGCACTTGGGAGGCAGAGGCAGGCGGATCTTTGTGAGTTCAAGGCCAGCCTGGTCTACAATGTGAGTTCCAGGACAGCTGGGCTACGGGGAGACCCTGTCTCGAAAAGACAAAAAAAAAAAAAAAAAAAAAAAAAAAGAAAGAACTTCCAGGGGGCTGGAGAGATGGCTTAGTGGTTAAGAGCACCGACTGCTCTTGCAGAGGACCTGGGTTTGATCCCCACCACCCACATGGCGGCTGAGCACTGTCTTTAACTCCATTCCAGGGGAATTCAACGCCCTCTTCCGACCTCCACAGCATTGCACGACACAGGTGCACAGACCTGCATGCAGACAGTACATTCATACACATACAAAATAAATAAAAAATTTTAAAAAAGCTATTAAGTTAAAGAAATTATTAAAAAAAAAAAAAAGAAAGAACTAATGATGTAGTTCTAGCTTAAGGTGTCAAAGGGCAGAAGAGGTCAAGGTCAACGGACCTCCACAGCATTGCACGACACAGGTGCACAGACCTGCATGCAGACAGTACATTCATACACATACAAAATAAAAAAAAAAGCTATTAAGTTAAAGAAATTATTAAAAAAAAAAAGAACTAATGATGTAGTTCTAGCTTAAGGTGTCAAAGGGCAGAAGAGGTCAAGGTCAATGAGAAGAGAGTTTGTGAATTATCCAGAAGATTTTCAGAAAGAAGGGAACTGACCAGGAGCGCCATGGTGGACAGGAGACCATGTGAGGCTGAGGAAGAACAAGAACAGACACGAAGGCAGGAGGACACAGCAGGGAGCTCACGCCACTCCTGGGTTTTGTCCTGGGTTTCTTGTCCCTCACATAGCCAGGCTTGGAGCTGAAGGAGCTGGAAACCTGGAATGCCAATAGGTGTAGATCAAATGACCCAGCAAGCAAAAGCCCAGTTTCTCCAGTAAAAGACCAGAAAAAACATAAAGTAGGCTATCAAACACTAAGAACAAAATGGCGGCGTCAACCCTCCCCACACTTGCTCCTATAAAGGCCAGACTAGGATCCAGACTCCACACTTGGAAGGCTGCAGTGGGTACTTCTATTCGCCGCTGAGGTAGGAGTCAGAGACGACCATCAGCCACTAACTGCTCTTGCACCCCAAAAAAACATAAGTGGAGAATAAGTGGGGAGCCCAGAAATTTATTCCTCTCCCCTTCTTGCTGGGGAATGTCAGAGGAAGGCTGGTGAGGAACAAAAACTTTCACCATCTCCCACTGGCAAGAGCTAGCACTCTGCTATGAGTAAGGACCACATGGAGAGCCGATGTCCCTTCCACAGTGAGCTCTGTCCCACTCCACTCCCAGCTCTGGGGTTAATGCTGTTGGAAGACAGAACCAGGAGCTGTCTATGTAGTACCAGTACCACCACTTCCCCCGACACATCAGTATCAAAAGAATCTTTAAGCCTTTAATTTTTAAGTGTATTACTAAAATGTTCAGCTTTCAATTAAAACAAATCACTCAGTGTACTAAAAAACAAGAGGAGATTGCCCTGTATAAAAAGGACAATCAGGGCTGGAGAGATGGCCTAGCGGTTAAGAGCGCTGACTGCTCTTGCAGAGGACCGGGGTTGGATCCCCAGCACACACATGGCGGCTGAAAACCGTCTTTAACTCCAGTTCCAGGGAATCGGACAGCCTCTTCTGATCTCCGCAGCATTGCATGACACGGGTGCACAAACCTACATGCAGACAGTACATTAATTAATTAATTAATTAATTAATTAATTAATTAATTAAAAAGGACAATCAGCCGGGTGTGGTGGTGTACACATTTAATCCCAGCACTCAGGAGGCAGAGGCAGGAGAATTTCTGTGAGTTCAAGGCCAGCCTGCTCTATATAGTGAGTTCCAGGACAGCTGGAGCTACAGAGAGAGCCTGCCTCTAAATAAATAAATAAATAAATGGGGGGAGACACTCCAGGACAGCTGGAGCTACAGAAGCCTGTCTCTAAACAAACAAACAAACAAACAAATAAATAAATAAATAAATAAATAAGTAAATAAATGGGGGGAGACACTCAAGCCAGGCATGGTGGTGCTCTGCTTTAATCCCAGTAGTCAAGAGGCAGAGGCAGGTAGATCTCTGTGAGATTGAAGCCAGCCAGGACAACACAGTGAGACCCTGTCACAACAACCCCCAACACCGAAAAAAAAAATCTACATTTGATTATTTCCTTAGTCACAATTCAAAAAAATCTCTACTATTTTGTCAGGATTTTTTTTGACAGGGTCTCCCTAGTTCCAGTCCACGTGAAAGTCACAGGCCAGCCTCAATCTCACAGAGGTTCACCTGGCTCTGCCTCCCTAGGGCTGGATTAAAGGAGCACACCACCATGCCCAGAGTTACCTTTCTATTTTTGTTTTTTGCGGTTCTTAGCCTCAGCCTTTAATGGCTGCGCTATCCCCACAGCCCTATTTTTGTCATGACAGTCTGATATATCCTAGGCTGGCCTTGAACTTACAATGTGGCTCAAGATTTTTTTTTTTCTTTTTTTTTTTTTTTTGGTCTTTTCGAGACAGGGTCTCCCTGTGCACCCAGCTGTCCTGGAACTAGACCAGACTGGCCTTGAACTCACAAGATCTGCCTGCCTCTGCCTCCCAAGTGCTAGGATTAAAGGCGTGTGCCACCACGCCTGGCTTAAAGATGGGTCTTAGCTGCCATGTGGGTACTGGGAATTGAATCTGGGTCTTCTGCAAGAGCAGACAGTGCTCTTAACCACTGAGCCATCTCTCCAGCCAAGATATTCTTGACTTATGATTCTATACCTCCGTCTCCTGGGTGCTGGGATTACAGGCACCACCACTGCCAGGTGCTGAACCCAGGGCCTTGAGCATGCACAGCAAGCATTCTACCAACCGAGCTACCCCCCCCCGTTCCAATCTTTTCATTTTATATGACAGTGACTTGTTTTAAGTATCTAAGCCACTTTATCTTACAAAATTTTCCACAGTCTGAATTTAGATTTATATTAAACCTTTTTGGCAAAAGACTATACAGGCCTTCATATCAGGAGACCTGACATCAGTGTAACAAACCAGAGTGCTAAAAGTTTGAAAGGTAACATCCAATCGTTCTCTTTTTTTTTTTTTTTTTTTTTGTTGTTGATTTTTGAGACGGGGTCTCACTGCATACCCTAGCTGGCCCAGAGCTCACTGTGTGGATGAGGTTAGCGTCAAACTCACAGAGGTCTGCCTCCCTCTGCCTTCCCAGGTGCGGGAGTTAAAGGTGTGCACCACACATTGTTCTTGATGCTGAATACAATATTAAAAAAAAAAAATCCGTGGTGGAGATGATGGCTCAGCGGTTAGAAGCAGCTGACTGCTCTTGCAGAGGACCTGGGTGTCATCCCCAGCCCCACATGGCAAGCTGAAACCTCTTTAAAACTCCAGTTCCAGGGAATCGACAACACCTTCTGTCTCTCGCAGCATTGCACGACACGGGTGCACAAACACATGCAGACAGTCACATTTTACACATAAAAATTAAATAAAATAAATAAATTTATATATATATATGTAAAAATTTTTTTAAATGAGATCTTTTTTTTAATTTTTTTTAATTAATTTATTTCATTTCTGTTATATGTATGAAGTATCTTCTAAGACAGCAAGCTTTGTGCACCCTGTCGTGCAAATGCCGTGGAGGTCAGAAGAGGGTGTCGATTCCCCTGGAACTGGAGTTCTCCTGGAATTGGAGTTTCAGATGGTTCTCTGCCGCCATGTGGGGAGGTGATGGGTCGAACCCGGTCTCTGTAAGAGCGGTCGAGCGCTCTTAACCGCTAGGCCATCTCTCCAGCCCGAGAATCTTGAGAAAATGCAGTTATACAGGTGGACTCTTACTTCGTAGTATCGTCTTAGGCCTCATCTACATTCTAGCTGTTTGTTTGCAATAGGGTTGGTGATTATCTTCCTGCTAATGATAGTGATGACAGGGAGATAATAATGACTCTGATGGTGATGGTGCTATGATGGTGCTATGATAGTGATGATGGTGCATAGATGGTGATGTAAAAAGGGAGAGAGATGATTGTGATGGTGGTGATGGTGATGATGAATGGGATGATTGATGGTGATGGTGATGTGATGATGATGATGGTGATGATTTGAACGATGATGGTGATGAATGGATTAAAGAGGTGATGGTGATGATGATGGATGGTGATGATCGTGGTGGTGATGGTGATGATAATGAAGATGATGGTGGTGATAGGTGGTAATGATGATGGTGGTGGTGATGGATGATGATGGTGATGGTGATGATGATGAATAGATGATGAAGTGTGATGGTGATGTTTATTTATGGGTGATGGTGATGATGATGATGATGAAAGGTGATGAAATGGTGGATGATGGATGATGGTGATGATGGTTGTAGATGGTGATGAATGGAGAATGATGGTGGTGATGATGATGGTGATGGGTGATGATGATGGTTATGGTGACAATGGTGATGATGATGAATGATTGGTGAAATGATGATGATGGTGATGAATGGTGGTGGTGATGGTGACAATGTGATGATAGGCGGTGATGGTGGTGATGATGATGGGTGTGTGTGTGTGATGTGAAGAAATGGTGATGATGAATGGTGGATGAATGGTGAATGATGGTGATGATGGTGGTGGATGATGATGGTGATGATTGGTGATGATGATGGTGGTGAATGATGGTGGATGATGGTGATGTGATGATGGTAATGAAGAAATGGAATAGTAGCATATTGATGCTGTCAGGGATGATGGTGATGGTGATGGGTGATGATGGTGGTGATGATGGTGGATGGTGGTGATGGGTGATGATGATGGTGATGGTGATTGGTGATAATCAAATGATGATGGTGATGGGTGATGATGAAGTGATGAGGTGAATGATGATGGTGATGGTGAATGCGGTGATGGTGATGATGGGGATGTGCATGATGGTGATGATGATGCTGATGGTGAAGATGAAGATGATGATGGTGGAATGATGATGAATGAATGGTGATGATAGAGATGGTATCGGTGATGATGGTGGTGATGGTGATGATGAAGATGATGATGGTGATGATGGTGATGATGAATGGTGATGATGGTGATGGTGATGGTGATGGTGATGATGGTGATAGTGTTGATGGTGATGATGATATTGGTGGTGATATTGATGATGGTGATTGTGATGAAAATGATGGCCATCACAAAGGTGATTACGATGATGATGATGATGAATGGTGAATATGATAAGATGGTGATGGTGGATGATGGTGATTGTGATGAAAATGATGGCCATCACAAAGGTGATTACGATGATGATGATGACGATGATGATGATGATGGTGGATGATGATGATGATGGTGGATGATGATGATGATGGTGATTGATGATGGTGATGTGATTGGCTGAATGGTGATGTGGTGATGGATGATGATGGTGATGATAAAAATGATAGTGATGATGATGGTGATGATGATGGTGGTGATGATAGTGGTGATTTTGGTGATGGTGATGATGATAGGGAGGATGAAAATGATGATGGGTGATGATAGTGTGAGGGTGGTGATGATGATGGTGGTGATGGTGAGCATGGTTGATGGTGGTGATGATGAATGATGGTGATGATGATGGGATGATGAATGAATTGGTGAAATGGTGACTGATGTGATGGTGTTGATGGTAATGGTGATGATGATGGTGATGGTGAGTGGTAGATGATGATGGTGATGGTGATGATGATGATGGTGAATGATGAGGTGATGTGATGGTGATGGTGATGATGATGATAGATGATGGTGATGGTGATGATGATGGTCATGACTCAGGTACAATTTATGCGATGATGGCAATTTGGACTGTTCTGAGATTCGTGTGAACGTTGAAGCGAAGAACGAGTTAATAAAATTTACTGAATCGTCAGTGATCCTCTCACATTAGGAGCAAAGAATCACGCAAAATCGAGCACAAGAACCACCAAGCCCTGGTGGCGGGATTCACGCTCTGCTGATGGGGAGGGCGCACGGCTCTATTAGCTGGGCCTCACTATATGTCATGAAATCGGGGACTTTTTTTTTTTTTTTTAAATTTCTGTATGTGTATTAATGTACTGTCTGCATGCAGGTTTGTGCACCCGTGTCGTGCAACGCCGCGGAGGTCAGAAGAGGGTTTCGGATTCCCCTGGAACTGGAGTTCTGGAATTGGAGTCTCAGACGGCTCTCGGCCACCATGTAGGTGCTGGGGATCAAACCCGGGTCCTCTGTAAGAGCGGTCGGCACTCTTAACCACTAGGCCATCTCTCCAGCCCCTCGTTCTCTATCTTAATGGATGATCCCCTTTGTGATTAATATGAAATCTGTGGGGGACATTTAGAGGCCATGTACAAATTCTGGTCCACAAAACCATTTACCTAATGGTTTCAGAATCTATTGACGGTCCTTGCCTGAATCAATTACTAAGAAATTAATTGTATAACTGGAACTGCAAAGTACTGAGAATTCCATTTTTGGAAGATCACAAAGGGACCCTTTGGAAGAATGGAATGGAGTGACTGGGTTAATGGTTGCACTATGAACGTTTGTATTCAAGGGATACAGGGAAAATAGTTTTAGCTGACTGTGAGACATCCAGGAGAGGGGCATATGTGTGTGTGTGTGTGTGTGCACATGGATGTTTAATCTGCCTTGATGGAGTTACAACCCCAGAAATTCAACACAAGCCAAGAATATTTTAAGTTGAAATATACTTAAAAAAAAAAAAACCTAACCAACCAAACACCATAGCTTAGCAATATAGTATGTGGTATTGGTTGCAGTGAAGGAAAGAAAACAGATCTCGATTGAGTGCTGCTGTGGTGCTAACCCCTAAACGTAGGACAGTCACAAAAAACAACAAACAACAGTGACTTCAATCTTATCTAAGACAACATTTGGCCCCCTTTCCCCAGTTGCGATTATTAGGTTATTATTCTTTTTAATTACATTTATTTACTTATTGTATGGACCAGTTCTTTCCTTCCACTGGGTCCCGAGGCTTGAACTCAAGTCATGAGGCTTGGTGGCAAGTGCCTTTATTCACTGATCCATCTTTCAAAGATCTTGATGGTTACTTGTAACTGCCAACTTGATCCAATCTAGAACCATCTGTGAGAGAAGCTCAATGAGGGATTGTCTAAAACAGGCTGGCTTGTGGGCATGTCTGTGGGGACTGTCTTGACTATGATCTGAGGTGGGAAGACATGTCCTGTGGATGGTGCCATTCTATAGGCAGGGGACACTGAGCAGTGAGAGAATGGGCTGAGCATGCACTGATCAATCCTTCCTCTCTCCTTATGACTGTGGATTCAATGTGACTAGCTGCTTCAGGCTCCCACGGCTGGGACTTCCCCACCACAATGAACTGTGAGCTAAAATGAACCTTTCTCCCCTAAGTTTCTTGTCAGGGTTTTTTTTATTACTGCAACAGAAATGAAACTAAGACATTGGCTAATCTTTTGGAAATAAATTCCACTTTGCTATTTTCTCCAATTTGGCAAGAGGCCAGAACCATGCAGAGGCTACACTCCTGTTCACTCCTGTTCATTCCTGTTCACTCCTGTTCACTCCTGTTCATTCTTGTTCACTCCTGTTCACTCCTGTTGTTCACTCCTGTTGTTTATTCCTGGTCCCTCCTGGTCACTCCTGTTGTTCACTCGTGTTCATTCCTGTTGTTCACTCGTGTTCATTCCTGTTCACTCCTGTTCATTCCTGTTCCCTCCTGTTCACTCCTGTTGTTCATTCCTGGTCACTCCTGTTGTTCATTCCTGGTCACTCCTGTTCACTCCTGGTCACTCCTGTTGTTCACTCCTGGTCATCCTGTTGTTCACTCGTGTTCATTCCTGTTCCCTCCTGTTCATTCCTGTTCCCTCCTGTTCATTCCTGTTCCCTCCTGTTCACTCCTGTTGTTCATTCCTGGTCACTCCTGTTCACTCCTGGTCACTCCTGTTGTTCACTCCTGTTCATTCCTGTTGTTCACTCCTGTTCATTCCTGTTCCCTCCTGTTCACTCCTGTTGTTCATTCCTGGTCACTCCTGTTCACTCCTGGTCACTCCTATTGTTCACTCATGTTCACTCCTGTTGTTCACTCCTGTTTACTCCTGTTCATTCTTGTTCACTCCTGTTCATTCTTGTTCACTCCTGTTCATTCCTGTTCACTCCTGTTCATTCTTGTTCACTCCTGTTCACTCCTGTTCATTCTTGTTCACTCCTGTTCATTCTTGTTCACTCCTGTTCATTCTTGTTCATTCTTGTTCACTCCTGTTCATTCTTGTTCACTCCTGTTCATTCCTGTTCACTCCTGTTCATTCTTGTTCACTCCTGTTCATTCTTGTTCACTCCTGTTCATTCTTGTTCACTCCTGTTCATTCCTGTTCACTCCTGTTCATTCCTGTTCACTCCTGTTCATTCTTGTTCACTCCTGTTCATTCCTGTTCACTCCTGTTCACTCCTGTTCATTCCTTCTCCCTCTCTTAAGAGGCCAACATAGGGGAGAAGGGAGTCACTGGAAAAATCAAACTCCATCCAAAGTGACCCAGAGTACGCCACACAGCTGGAGGTGGTTTATGCTCTTTGTCAAAATTCCTACAGACAATGCACTAGGCCACAGGAGCAGAGGCGGACAGCGCAGGCTCCTCCAGCGCAGGGAGACGCACTATTTCCCATAGAACAGCTGCCACCTGTCTTAGGCAGTTGCTTTTGGCATCAACCTGCATCCTCTACATAGGAAGTGCTTGCCACTCAACAAAGCACTTTTTTTTTAATTTTTAATTTTTATTTATTTATGTATGTGTATGAATGTACTGTCTGCATGCAAGTTTGTGCACCCGTGTCGTGCAATGCTGCGGAGGTCAGAAGAAGGTGTCGGATTCCCCTGGAACTGGAGTTCTCTTGGAATTGGAGTTTCAGGTGGTTCTTGGCCGCCATGTGGGTGCTGGGGATCGAACCCGGGTCCTCTGTAAGAGCGGTCAGCGCTCTTAACCGCTAGGCCATCTCTCCAGCCCCTCAACAAAGCACTCTTAAGAACAAGATGGTATTCTCCATGAAGATGGAGATGCCAAGAGCCGTGGCCCAATGTTTTCCAGCTGTAGCTCAAGGCCATTCATACAAGTGCACTCCACCTGAGCAGGAGAACTGAATTTCTGGGCTCTTAACAATTTTTACCTTTGGTGGCTTGGTAATCACCAAGCTTTGGTACTACAAAAATTTGAAAATCATTGCTTCCCTAAAGGAAAAAAAAAAAAAAAAAGAGAAAGTAAAGATTTTATCTGCTCATTCTCCAATACCACACCCTAAATGATTGGAAAGTGGGAGCAAGGACTTTGTGAACTTTCTCAACAGTCTGATCTGAATTTTCTAGTCTGTGATGTGAGGGCCACATGCCACCTCTGTCAGCTCACTGATCACCAAGGACAACATTTTAACTCTGCTGACTACATGGTAGAGTTCTAATTTCCCGAGCTTACATAAGTCCTGGGAGTCAAGGAGTCTGGATGGAGAAGGAACCACATATGTGGGGGCAAGACGCAAACCGAGAGTCACGATGTGCTCTTCTACACATACCACACAAACCAAGAGTCACGATGAGCTCTTCTACATGTATCACACAAACCGAGCGTCATGATGTGCTCTTCTACACGTATCACGCAAACTGAGAGTCGTGATGCGCTTTTCTACATGTATCACACAAACTGAGATTCACTCTTCTACATATATCCTGTTTGGGCGTGCAGCCTCTACACCACCCTCGTTTTGTCACCTGGGTTGTCACCTCCACCCAGAGTAGCATGAAATTAAGGATGAGCATGGGGAGGTGTGGAAGGATCCACTCATAAAGACCTGCCTGCAAGGGTAAGGATCTGAGTTCCATGTCCAGAACCTTCCACACCCCTTCACACACAAAGAGCTGGGGGTGGCACATGCTTCTATTCTCAGGGCTCGGAGACAGAAGGATCGCTGGAATCTGAGAACGAGACTGTCCTCTGCCCTCCACACACGTGTCCCCGTACACACATGCACAACCACCCCACACACACAAAAAGAATGAATGTAGAAAGTGGAGGCCCAGGTAGAAGCTGCTGTGGTCACCTATCCTGACCACTAGTGATGGAAAAGGTCAAACCTGGGGAGGTGGCACATGGTCTTATACAGTATGAGCATCAAAGACCTGATGAACAATGAGGTTAAAGCAGCAAGGCCAGGCATGTTGGCGCATATCTGATGCCATTTGGTTGGCAGAGACAAGTGGATCTCTGGGAGTTGGAAGGTCAGCATGATCTACATAGCAAGTTCCAGGCCAGCCAGGGCTGCACTGTGAGACCCTGTCTCAATATCTATCTAAATGTCTGTCTGTCTATCAGACCCTATCTCAATATCTGTCTATCAATCTATCTCTACCTACTGTCTGTCTATCCCTACCTCAATATCTGTCTATCAATCTACCTATCTCTACGTACTGTCTGTCTATCCCTATCTTCCTATTGTCTGTCTGTCTGTCTGTCTGTCTCTGTCCACCCATCCACACCCCATCCATGCAGGCCAAACACTTTGAATTCAGTTGCTATGGCTTATCTGAGTGCTTCCTTGAGCCATGTGTTAAGATTTGGTCCCTAGCCTTTGACACCATCAAGAAATGACAAATCCTTTAGGAGGCCTTCAGGCCATGGAAGGCACACCCTCAAAGTGGATAAGGACAGTGGCCCCAGCTCGCTCACTCCTCCTCCTCTCTTGTTTCCCAGCTCCCATGAACTGAATGGCTTTGCTCCACTATACACTCTCAACATGATGCTGTCTCTCCAGAGGCCCCAAAACCATGTGGCCAATCAATCATGTACTAAAGCCTAAAAACCTGTGAGTCAAAAGAACGTTCTGTTTTATTTGTTTTTATTTTATGTGTATGATGAGTATTAGCCCTGAATGTACAAGTGCACTCATGCAGTGTGCCGCCATGGAGGGCAGAAAAGGGAGCTTGATCCTCTGGAACCAGAATTACCAGGAGTTTTAGCCACCATGTGGGTGCTGGAATTTGAACCCAGGGACTCTGCAAGAACAGCCAGTGCTCTTAACTGAACCAGCTCTCCCGCCCCAATGTTTTTATTTTCTTTTCTTTTTTCTTCTCTTTCTTCTTTCTCTCTCTCTCTTTCCCTCTTTCTTTCCTTCCTTCCTTCCTTCCTTCTTTCCTTCCTTTTTTAAAGTTTTATTTATTTTTGTATGTATATGAATGTACTGTCTGCATGCAGGTTTGTGTACCCATGTCGTGCAATGCCTCGGAGGTCAGAAGAGGGTGTTGGATTCCCCTGGAACTAGAGTTTTCCTGGAATTGGAGTTACAGATGGTTCTTAGCCGCCATGTGGGTGCTGGGGATCGAACTCGGGTCCTCTGCAAGAGCAGTCAGTGCTCTTAACCGCTAGGCTATCTCTCCAGCCCTCTTCCTTTTTTTTTTTGGTCTCCCTGTAGCCCCAGCTGTTCTGGAACTCACTTTGTAGACCAGGCTGGCCTTGAACTCAAAGATCCGCCTACCTCTGCCTCCCAAGTGCTAGGATTAAAGGCGTGTGCCACCACACCTGCTCCCTTTCTTTTTTTAAGATTAAAAGAAAAAAATTAAAAAAGATTTTTATTTATTGTTTTTTTTTATTTTATTTATTTTCATATGTGTATGAATGTACTGTCTGCATGTAGGTTTGTGCACCTGTGTCATGCAATGCCGTGGAGGTCAGAAGAGGATGTCAGATTCCCCAGGAACTAGAGTTAAAGACAGTTCTCAGCCGCCATGTGGGTGCTGGGAATCGAATCTGAGTCCTCTGCAAGAGCAGTCAGCGCTCTTAACCACTGAGCCATCTCTCCAGCCCCCCTTCCTTCCTTCCTTCCTTCCTTCCTTCCTTCCTTCCTTCCTTCCTTCCTTCCTTCCTTCCTTCCTTCCTTCCTTCCTTCCTTCCCTCCCTCCCTCCCTCCCTCCCTCCCTCTCTCTCTCTCTCTCTCTCTCTCTCTCTCTCTCGGATTTTCGAGACAGGGTCTCCCTGTAGCCTCAGCTGTGCTGGAACTCACTCTGTAACCAGGCTGGCCTTAAATCACAAGATCCGCTGCCTCTGCCTCCGGAGTGCTAGGATTAAAGGCGTGTGCCACCATGCCCAGCTAATAATTTCTTTTTTAAAAAGATTAGGTAGCTAAGGGCCGGCAGGGCGGATGCCTTTAATCTAGCACTGTGGGAGCAGAGGCAGGTGATCTTTTGTGGTTCAAGGCCAGCCGGGTCTACAGAGTGAGTTTCCAGAGACAGCTGGGGCTACAGGGAGACCCTGTCTCGAAAAGACCAAAAAAAAAAAAAAAAAAAATTAATAAATAAATAAAAAAGATAGTGCTGAAGAAATGGCTCTAATGTTCTTGCAGAAGATCTGGGTTTGGTTCCCAGCATCCACATGGTGGCTAACAACAATCTATAACTCTAGTTCCAGGGAATCTGAGGCCTTCTCCTGACCTCTCAGGCATTGCATGCATGTGGTACACTTACATACAGACAGACAAAACATTCATATACATAAAATAAAAAATTTAGCACAGGAGGCAGAAGCAGGCAGATCTCTGTGAGTCCAAGGACAGCCTGGTCTGCATAACAAGTTTCAGGACAGCTGGGGCTACAGGGAGACCCTGTCTCAAAAAGAAAAAAAAAAGTTATAAAACATATAATAAGGTGGAGAGTGATTTAGAAAGATATCCAGTATCAACTTCTTGTCTTCACAGGTGATGTATACACACACCACACAGCTCGTATATGTCAAAAAGCTGCCTGGAAGACCAATGTGTTAGTCACAATTCTGTTCAGTCAACTTAAAAACTGTTACTTTGGGACTGGAGAGATGGCTCAGAGGTTAAGAACAGTGACTGCTCTTGCAGAGGACTCGGCTCAATTCCCAGCACCAGAGAGAGAGAGAGAGAGAGAGAGAGAGAGAGAGAGGAGGGAGGGAGGGAGGGAAGGGATGGAAGGAAGGAGGAAGAAATGAAGATAGGAAGGAAGAAGGAAGGAAGGAAGGAAGGAAGCCTACAGTGAATGACGGACTGCTGAATGAGGACGGCTCAGCTATTGCTCTTTGCGATTACTCAATTCGATTCCCAGCACCACATGGCGGCTGAACTGTCTTTAACTCTATTTCCTGGGGAATCTGACATCCTCTTCTGACCTCCACGGCATTCCATGACACAGGTGCACAAACCTACATGCAGACAGTACATTCATACACATATGAAAATAATATAAATAAAAAAAAACAATAAATAAAAATCTTTTTTAATTTTTTTTCTTTAATCTTAAAAAAGAAAGGAGCAGGTGTGGTGGGCACACGCCTTTAATCCTAGCATTGGGGAGGCAGAGGGAGGCGGATCTTTGAGTTCAAGGCCACCTGGTTCTACAAAGTGAGTTCCAGAACAGCGGGGGGCTACAGGGAGACCAAAAAAAAAAAGGAAGAGGGCTGGAGAGATAGCCTAGCGGTTAAGAGCACTGACTGCTCTTGCAGAGGACCCAAGTTCGATCCCCACACCCACATGGCGGCTAAGAACCATCTGTTAACTCCAATTCCAGGAAAACTCAGTTCCAGGGGAATCCAACACCCTCTTCTGACCTCCGAGCATTTGCACGACATGGGACACAAACCTCATGCAGACAGTACATTTCATTACATACAAAATAAATAAAACTTTAAAAAAGGAAGGAAAGAAAGGAAAGGAGAAGGAAAGAAAGAGAGGGAAAAGAGAGAGAAAAAAAAAGAAGAAAAAAACCGAAAATAAAACATTGGGCGGTGAGAGCTGGTTCGTTAAGGGCACTGGCTGTTCTTGCAGTAGTCCCTGGGTTCAATTCCACACCCACATGGTGCTAAACTCCTGTAATTCTGGTTCCAGAGGATCAAGCTCCCTTTTCTGCCCTCCATGGCGGCACACTGCATGAGTGCACTTGTACATTCAGGGCTAATACTCATCATACACATAAAATAAAAAAAATAAAACACGTTCTTTTGACTCACAGGTTTTTAGGCTTTAGTACATGATTGATTGGCCACATGGTTTTGGGGCCTCTGGAGAGACAGCATCATGTTGAGAGTGTATAGTGGAGCAAAGCCATTCAGTTCATGGGAGCTGGGAAACAAGAGAGGAGGAGGAGTGAGCGAGCTGGGGCCACTGTCCTTATCCACTTTGAGGGTGTGCCTTCCATGGCCTGAAGGCCTCCTAAAGGATTTGTCATTTCTTGATGGTGTCAAAGGCTAGGGACCAAATCTTAACACATGGCTCAAGGAAGCACTCAGATAAGCCATAGCAACTGAATTCAAAGTGTTTGGCCTGCATGGATGGGGTGTGGATGGGTGGACAGAGACAGACAGACAGACAGACAGACAATAGAAGATAGGGATAGACAGACAGTACGTAGAGATAGGTAGATTGATAGACAGATATTGAGTAGGGATAGACAGACAGTAGGTAGAGATAGATTGATAGACAGATATGAAGATAGGGTCTGAATAGACAGACAGACATTTAGATAGATATTGGAGACAGGGTCCACAGTGCAGCCCTGGCTGGCCTGGAACTTGCTATGTAGATCATGCTGACCTTCCAACTCCAGAGATCCACTTGTCTCGGCCAACAAATGGGATCAGATATGCGCCAACATGCCTGGCCTTGCTGCTTTAACCTCATTGTTCATCAGGTCTTTGATGCTCATACTGTATAAGACCATGTGCCACCTCCCCAGGTTTGACCTTTTCCATCACTAGTGGTCAGGATAGGTGACCACAGCAGCTTCTACCTGGGCCTCCACTTTCTAATTCATTTTTTTGTGTGTGTGGGGTGGTTGTGCATGTGTGTACGGGGACACGTGTGTGGAGGGCAGAGACAGTCCTCGTTCTCAGATTCCAGCGATCCTTCTGTCTCCGAGCCCTGAGAATAGAAGCATGTGCCACCCCCAGCTCTTTGTGTGTGAAGGGGTGTGGAAGGTTCTGGACATGGAACTCAGATCCTTACCCTTGCAGGCAGGTCTTTATGAGTGGATCCTTCCACACCTCCCCATGCTCATCCTTAATTTCATGCTACTCTGGGTGGAGGTGACAACCCAGGTGACAAAACGAGGGTGGTGTAGAGGCTGCACGCCCAAACAGGATATATGTAGAAGAGTGAATCTCAGTTTGTGTGATACATGTAGAAAAGCGCATCACGACTCTCAGTTTGCGTGATACGTGTAGAAGAGCACATCATGACGCTCGGTTTGTGTGATACATGTAGAAGAGCTCATCGTGACTCTTGGTTTGTGTGGTATGTGTAGAAGAGCACATCGTGACTCTCGGTTTGCGTCTTGCCCCCACATATGTGGTTCCTTCTCCATCCAGACTCCTTGACTCCCAGGACTTATGTAAGCTCGGGAAATTAGAACTCTACCATGTAGTCAGCAGAGTTAAAATGTTGTCCTTGGTGATCAGTGAGCTGACAGAGGTGGCATGTGGCCCTCACATCACAGACTAGAAAATTCAGATCAGACTGTTGAGAAAGTTCACAAAGTCCTTGCTCCCACTTTCCAATCATTTAGGGTGTGGTATTGGAGAATGAGCAGATAAAATCCTTTACTTTCTCTTTTTTTTTTTTTTTTTTTTTCCTTTAGGGAAGCAATGATTTTCAAATTTTTGTAGTACCAAAGCTTGGTGATTACCAAGCCACCAAAGGTAAAAATTGTTAAGAGCCCAGAAATTCAGTTCTCCTGCTCAGGTGGAGTGCACTTGTATGAATGGCCTTGAGCTACAGCTGGAAAACATTGGGCCACGGCTCTTGGCATCTCCATCTTCATGGAGAATACCATCTTGTTCTTAAGAGTGCTTTGTTGAGGGGCTGGAGAGATGGCCCTAGCGGTAAAGAGCGCTGACCGCTCTTACAGAGGACCGGGTTCGATCCCCAGCACCCACATGGCGGCCAAGAACCACCTGAAACTCCAATTCCAAGAGACTCAGTTCCAGGGGAATCCGACACCTCTTCTGACATCCGCAGCATTGTCACGACACGGGTGCACAAACTTGCATGCAGAACAGTACATCCTACACATACATAAAAAATAAAAATTAAAAATTAAAAAAAAAGTGCTTTGTTGGTGGCAAGCACTCCTATGTAGAGGATGCAGTTGATGCCAAAAGCAACTGCCTAAGACAGGTGGCAGCTGTTCTATGGGAAATAGTGCGTCTCCCTGCGCTGGAGGAGCCTGCGCTGTCCGCCTCTGCTCCTGTGGCCTAGTGCATTGTCTGTAGGAATTTTGACAAAGAGCATAAACCACCTCCAGCTGTGTGGCGTACTCTGGGTCACTTTGGATGGAGTTTGATTTTTCCAGTGACTCCCTTCTCCCCTATGTTGGCCTCTTAAGAGAGGGAGAAGGAATGAACAGGAGTGAACAGGAGTGAACAGGAATGAACAGGAGTGAACAACAGGAATGAACAGGAGTGAACAAGAATGAACAGGATGAACAGGATGAACAGGAGTGAACAAGAATGAACAGGAGTGAACAACAGGAATGAACAGGAGTGAACAAGAATGAACAGGAGTGAACAGGAGTGAACAAGATGAACAAGAATGAACAGGAGTGAACAAGAATGAACAGGAGTGAACAGGAATGAATAGGAGTGAACAAGAATGAACTGAACAGAGAACAGTAGTGAACAACTACAGGATGACAAGAATAACAGGAGTGAACAGGAGGTAACAAGAATGAACAAGAATGAACGAGGAACAGTGAACATGAGACAAGTGAACAGGAGTGAACAGGAGTGAACAAGAGTGAACAAGAATGAACAGGAGTGAACAGGAATGAACAGGAGTGAACAGGAGTGAACAGAATGAACAGGAGTGAACAAGAATGAACAGGAGTGAACAAGAATGAACAGGAGTGAACAAGAATGAACAGGAGTGAACAGGAATGAATAGGAGTGAACAAGAATGAACAAGTGAACAGGATGAACAAGGAATGAACAGAGTGAACAAGAAGTGAACAGGAGATGAACAAGAGATGAACAGGACGTGAACAGGAGTGAACAGGAATGAACAGGAGTGAACAAGTAATGAACAGGAGTGAACAAGAATGAACAGGAGTAAACAGGAGTGAACAACAGGAGTGAACATGAGTGAACAATAGGAGTGACCAGGAGTGAACAGGAGTGACCAGGAATGAACAACAGGAGTGAACAGGAGGGAACAGGAATGAACAGGAGTGAACAAGAATGAACAGGAGTGAACAAAGGAGTGACCAGGAGTGAACAGGAGTGACCAGGAATGAACAACAGGAGTGAACAGGAGGGAACAGGAATGAACAGGAGGGAACAGGAATGAACAGGAGTGAACAGGAGTGAACAGGAATGAACACGAGTGAACAACAGGATGACCAGGAGTGAACAACAGGATGACCAGGAGTGAACAACAGGAGTGACACAGGAATGAACAACGAGTGACACAGGAATGAACAACAAGGAGTGAACAGAGCAGGAGAAGGAATGAACAGGAGTGAACAGGAATGAACACGAGTGAACAACAGGAATGAACACGAGTGAACAACAGGAGTGACCAGGAGGGACCAGGAATAAACAACAGGAGTGAACAACAGGAGATGAACAGGAGTGAACAAGAATGAACAGGAGTGAACAGGAGTGAACAGGAATGAACAGGAGTGAACAGGAGTGTAGCCTCTGCATGGTTCTGGCCTCTTGCCAAATTGGAGAAAATAGCAAAGTGGAATTTATTTCCAAAAGTATTAGCCAATGTTCTTAGTTTCATTTCTGTTGCAGTTAAAAAAAAACCTGACAAAAACTTAGGGGAGAAGGTTCATTAGCTCACAGTTCATTGTGGTGGGGAAGTCGCAGCGTGGCGCAGCCTTGAGCAGCTAGTCACATTGAATCCACAGTCTAAGGAGAGAGGAAGGATTGATCAGGGCATGCTCAGCCCATTCTCTCACTGCTCAGTGTCCCCTGCCTATAGAATGGCACCATCCACAGGACATGTCTTCCCACCGCAGATCATAGTCAAGAACAGTCCCCACAGACATGCCCACAGCCAGCCTGTTTTAGACAATCCCTCATTGAGCTTCTCTCACAGATGGTTCTAGATTGGATCAAGTTGGCAGTTACAAGTAACCATCCAATCTTTGAAAGACTGGACTCAAGGAATAAAGGCACTTGCCACCAAGCCTCAAGAACCTTGAGTTAAGCCCGCGGGACCCATGGAAGGAAAGAACTGGTCCATACAATAAGTAAATAATTTAATTAAAAAGAAATAATAACCTAATAATCGCAACTGGGGAAAGGGGGCCAAATGTTGTCTTAGATAAGATTGAAAGTCACTGTTGTTTGTGTTGTTTTTGTGACTGTCCTACGTTTAGGGGTTAGCACCACAGCAGCACTCAATCGAGATCTGATTTTCTTTCCTTCACTGCAACCAATACCACATACTATATTGCTAAGCTATGGTGTTTGGTTGGTAGGTTTTTTTTTTTTTATATATTCAAACTTAGAAATATTCTTGGCTTGTGTGAATTTCTGGGGTTGTAACTCCATCAAGGCAGATTAAACATCCATGTGCACACACACACACACACACACATATGCCCCTGCTCCTGGATGTCTCACAGTCAGCTAAAAACTATTTTCCCTGTATCACCTTGAATACAACGTTCATAGTGCAACCATTAACCCAGTCCTCCATTCCATTTCCTTCCAAGGGTCCCTTTGTGATCTTCCAAAAATGGAATTCTCAGTACTTTGCAGTTCCAGTTATACAATTAATTTCTTAGTAATTGATTCAGGCAAGGACCGTCAATAGATTCTGAAACCATTAGGTAAATGGTTTTGTGGACCAGAAATTTGTACATGTGCCTCTAAATGTCCCCCACAGATATTCATATTAACACAAGGGGATATCGAGTCCAGTTAGATATGAAGAAAGGTTGTCTGAGAGATCGCTTTAGTGGTTAAAGGTGTCCGACCCCGCTCTTACGAGAGGACCCGGTTTGACTCCCCGCAAGCCATCCATAGGTGTGCCGAGCTATAACCTCTAGTACCACATTCCGAGAACCTCCATTCCAGATATCCGTAACCTCTTCTCTACCTCCGCGCTTGCACTACAGTGGGTGCCAAACCTGCTGCAGCAGTCCATTACATACACTAACAGAAATGGTAAAAAAAAAAAAAAAAAAAAAAAAGATAACGTTGATTTACCTTTCAAACTTTTAGCACTCTGGTTTGTTACACTGATGTCAGGTCTCCTGATATGAAGGCCTGTATAGTTTTTTGCAAAAAGGTTTAATATAAACTAAATTCAGACTGTGGAAAATTTTGTAAGATAAAGTGGCTTAGATACTTAAAACAAGTCACTGTCATATAAAATGAAAAGATTGGAACGGGGGGGGGTAGTGGTTCGGTTAGAATGCTTGCTGTGCATGCTCAAGGCCCTGGGGTCAGCACCTGCAGTGGGTGCCTGTAATCCCAGCACCCAGGAGAACGGGGGTAAATAGAATCATGAAGTCAAGAACTATCTTGGGCTAGAGATGGCTTCGGTGGTTAAGAGCACTGTCTGCTGCTTTGCAGAAAGACCCAGATTCAATTCCCAGCTACCACCATGGTGACTAACACCATCTTTAAGCCCAGGCGTGTAGGGTGCACAACGCCTTTAATCCTAGCACGTGGGAAGGCAGAGGGCAGGCAATCTTGTGAGTTCAAAGGCCAGTCTGGTCGTAGTTCCAGGACACGGGGTGCACAGGGAGACACCTGTCTCGAAAAGACCAAAAAAAAAAAAAAGAAAAAAAAAAAAATCTTGAGCCACATTGTAGTTCAAGGGCCAGCCTGAGGATTAATCAACTGTCATAGAAAAAATAGGGCGTGGGGTTTATACGCAGCCATTAAGGCTGAGCTAAGAACCGCAAAAAACAAAAATAGAAAGGAACTCTGGGCATGTGGTGTGCTCCTTTAATCCAGCCCTAGGGAGGGCAGAGCAGGGTGACCTCTGTGAGATTGAGGCTCAGTGACCTGTGACTTTCCTACTGAGTACTTGGGACTGGGGGACCCTGTCAAAAAAAAATCTGACAAATAGTAGAGATTTTGTTGATGGTGACGAAGGAAACAATCAATGTGATAGATTTTTTTTTCGTTGTTGGGGTTGTTGTGAAGAGAAAAAAAAAAAAAGCAAAGAAGGTCTCACGGTTTGTCCTGGCTGGACTCAATCTCACAGAGATCTACTAGCCTCTGGCCTCTTGAACTACTGGATAAAGAGAGCGACCACCATCGCCTGGCTTGAGTGTCTCCCCCATTGATATTTACTGTATTTATTTATTTATTTATTTATATTGTTGTTTGGTTTGTTGTTTAGAGACAGGGGCTTTCTGTAGCTCCAGCTGTACCCGGGACGTGTCTCCCCCCATTGATTTTATTTAGTTATTTAGTTTTTTTTTTTCGCTTTCTGACTAGGCTCGTGTCTGGAATTCCTCACTATATAGAAGAGAGCTGGCCCTTGAACTCACAGAAATTCTCCTCCTCTGCGCTCCTGTAGTGCTGGATTAAATGTTTACACCACCACACCCGACTGATTGTCCTTTTTATTAATTAATGATTAATTTATTAATTATAATTAATTAATGTACGTGTCCTGCTGTAAGGTTTGTGCACCCTGTGTCAGCAATGCTGCGGAGATCAAAGGCTGTCCGATTCCCTGGAACTGGGGTTTTCTGGAATTGGAGTTTACAGAATTGTTCTCGGCGCATGTGTGGTGCTGGGATCCCACCCCGGCCTCTGCCAAGAGCAGTCAGCGCTCTTAAACCGCTAGGCCATCTCTCCAGCCCTGATTGTCCTTTTTGATAGTTTTTTTTTTGTATTCCTTTGTTTTTTAGTAACTGAGTGATTTTGTTTTAATTAAAGCTGAACATTTTAGTAATACACTTAAAAATTAAAGGCTTAAAGATTCTTTTGATACTGATGTGTCGGGGGAAGTGGTGGTACTGGTACTACATAGACAGCTCCTGGTTCTGTCTTCCAACAGCATTAACCCCAGAGCTGGGAGTGGAGTGGGACAGAGCCTCACTGTGAAGGGACATCGGCTCTCCAGGTGGTCCTTAACTCATAGCAGAGTGCGAGCTCTTGCCAGTGGGAGATGGTGAAAGTTTTTGTTCCTCACCAGCCTTCCTCTGACATTCCCCAGCAAGAAGGGGAGAGGAATAAATTTCTGGGCTCCCCACTTATTCTCCACTTATGTTTTTTTGGGGTGCAAGAGCAGTTAGTGGCTGATGGTCGTCTCTGACTCCTACCTCAGCGGCGAATAGAAGTACCCACTGCAGCCTTCCAAGTGTGGAGTCTGGATCCTAGTCTGGCCTTTATAGGAGCAAGTGTGGGGAGGGTTGACGCCGCCATTTTGTTCTTAGTGTTTGATAGCCTACTTTATGTTTTTTCTGGTCTTTTACTGGAGAAACTGGGCTTTTGCTTGCTGGGTCATTTGATCTACACCTATTGGCATTCCAGGTTTCCAGCTCCTTCAGCTCCAAGCCTGGCTATGTGAGGGACAAGAAACCCAGGACAAAACCCAGGAGTGGCGTGAGCTCCCTGCTGTGTCCTCCTGCCTTCGTGTCTGTTCTTGTTCTTCCTCAGCCTCACATGGTCTCCTGTCCACCATGGCCGCTCCTGGTCAGTTCCCTTCTTTCTGAATCTTCTGGATACAAATCGTCAAACTCTCTTCTCATTGACCTTGACCTCTTCTGCCCTTTGACACCTTAAGCTAGAACTACATCATTAAGTTTCTTTTTTTTTTTTAATAATTTAAAAAATAATTATAGCTTTTTTTTTTATTTGTTATGTGTATGAATGTACTGGACCTGCATGCAGGGTCTGGCACCTGTGCAGTGCATGCTGTGGAGGTCCGGTGACCGGCTTGGACCCTTCGCCCTTTTGACACACTTAAGCGTAGAACTACATCATGTAGTCTTTCTTTTTTTTTTTTTAATAATTTTCTTTTGAACTTTAAAGCTTTTTTTAAAATTGTTTATTTATTTGTATGTGTACTGAAATGTATGTCTGCATGCAGGCTGTGCACCTGTGTCGTGCAATGCTGTGGAGGTCGGGAAGAGGGCCCCGTTGAATCCCCTGAATGGAATTAAAGACAGTGGCAGCCCGCATGTGGTGGGTGGGGATCAAACCCAGGTCCTCTGAAGGAGCAGTCGGTGCGCTTAACCACTAAGCCATCTCTCCAGCCCCCGTTATTTTTTTTTTTTCTTTCTTTTTTGTTTTTTTTTTTTTTTTTTTTTGGTCTTTTCGAGACAAAGGGTCTCTCCCGTAGCCACAGCTGTCCTGGAACTCACATTGTAAACCAGGGGCCGTTAACTCACAAGATCGCCTGCCTCGGCTCCAAGTGCTGGATTAAAGTAGTTCTTTCTTATAGTGTAGTCCTTTGTCCTGTCCCCACCAGCTCTCTAAAGGCCAAACCCAGCTATATGTCCTGCTGTCAGCACCCAGCACAGTTCTTGGTGTGCTTGTTGTCTTGGCTCCTGGACAGTTTGTATCTATTCCCACGTTCTTAATATGACTCCATTGTTGTAAAGAAAATGTGCTCCTACCTTCTTCACAGAAACGTCATGCTTGAAGCTGGGCAATGGTGGCTCAGCCGCTGTAATCTGTATCATTTGGGAGTTCAACGCTGACTAGAGTGAGACCCTACCTTAAAACAACACAACCAGGCGAGTGGCCCAAGCCTTTTAAATCCAGCACTTGGGAGAACAGAGAAGGACTATCTCTGTGGAGTTCAAGTCAGCCTGGTTACAAGTTGAGTTCCAAGACAGGCAAGAGCACAGGGAGACAATTGTCTCAAAAGACGAAAAAAAAAAAAAAAAACAAAACAAAAACCAAAGAAACAAACCCACCCACCTTCTTACACAGCAGGCTGCCTGGACTATAGCCCTCCACTAACCTTTGCTAACTCTCAACAGGTACAGCTTGCAGCCCCTGAGTTGTTGGTGAGTTTCTAGTTATATAGGGAGCCAGTTACCAGTCTTTATGATGGCCCAGCATCAACAGAGCATCCAGGCACTGCGTGGGTATGTTGTGGTGGGTGTGTGTGGTGTGTGTGTGTGTGTGGTGTGTGTGTAGAAGATAGATGAGAGAATTGAACATAGACTTGATGGTGCGGTCCCTGTTGTTGATAGCATGAGGCTTTTCCTCATACTTGTGTACACGATCCTAGAGCACTGCCTGAATGCTTAAGTATCTGAACTGGCTAGGGGAGGGGATAGGTTCGTATCCTTCATCTTCCATTTGTGTGATTTGTCAGGGTTCTCTAAAGAACAGAAGCAACAGGATGATATATAAACTATATACAAGTTAGTGATTTGCTCACAAATGTGACGGAGCTCAACAGTAGCGCCGAACTGGAGATAGCCGGAATCCAGGGAAACGCTCAGTCCGCAAGGCTGGATGTCTCAGTAGTCCCATCTAGTGCTGAAGGCCCGAATGGAGTCCAGGAGATCTGCCAGTCTCAGTACACACAAGACGCATTGGATCCGAAGGGTTGATCAACAGCAAGCAAGACAAACTCACCAGATGAGAGAGAGCCAGCCGCAGGAAGAAGGAAAATAGGGGCCAGCTCCCCTGCCTGGCCTTAAATACTGCCTCAACGGCAGAAGAGTAACACCCACATTTGTGGTGGGCCATCCTGGGTTGAGGTGTTCCAATCAGAAGACCTTTTGCTCTTATTTATTTCTTTTAGTCCAGTCAAGTTGACACCCAGGATTAACCATAACAAAGTCCACCCTTGTCAACTGAACCCAATAAATAGCCTACTATGCTTAAATGTCAATTTCAAAACCGATGGCAGGGTCATATTCACCTAACATGTTATAAGTCATCTCATGTGCATAGCAAGCATTATATCTTAGATAGGTGGTAATGTCCTTGAGAAGACTTAGTCCTTCAGTACCAATGAAACCTAAATATGACAACACTTAACTTATCTATCTCAGTTGCACATTCAAGAGGGAACACAAGTATCCACTAATATACATATATATATACATAATAATTATATATATATGCCAGATTCTAACCAAATAGGACGAAGGTTAATAGTCTATTATAGATGCCACGTTTCTGCAACTGGTCCCGTGGCTCAGCTGATATTTAATGACTAAGCTTCCTTCTTACTACACCATGTCTTATTTTCCTCCGCCATCCAGTCAAGACACATCTGCATGGTCTTGGCTCTTCCCTGGAGGAGTGACCCATACCTTCATCCTGAAGGGTCTGGCCATTTTTGTCCTGTCTGGTGTGGGTTTTGGAGTTTTCCCATTGACCTTAATCATAGGACATGAGGACCAGAGAAGGCGCCCTACTACATCTCCTGCCTTCCAGCTAATCTTGGCCTGCCACCATTTGGAGAAAAGTATCCAATTTTCCGCATGGTGAAAAAATGAACTTAAATGGATCAATCACTCCGGGTCCGTCGCTACTGTTATGTGCTCTGATCCTTAGCTGTTGCTTAAGGGCATAGAAGCTTGAAGTGGCCAGGGGGAAGTCTAGCTTCCAGTTCAATAGAACGGTTTGCTGTACTCCTGGCAAAGGCACTTCCCACCATTGAGCCAAAANAAAAAAAAAAAAAAAAAAAAGAAATTATTAAGGGCAGGAGAGATGGCTCAGTGGTTAAGAACGCCCACTGCTTTTGCAGAGGACCAGGGTTCAATTCTCAGCACCCACAAGGCAGCTAAGAACTGTCTTTAAGCCAGGCATGGTGGCACATGCCTTTAATCCTAGCACTCAGGAGTCAGAGGCAGGTGGATCTCTGTGAGTTCAAGGCCAGCCTGGTCTACAGAGTGAGTTCCAGGCCAGCTGGGGCTATAGTGAGACCCTGTCTCAAAAAAAGAAAAAAAAGAGGAAGAAATTATTAAAAACATTTATTTTGACAGGCATGGTGGTGCACATCCTTAATCCCAGCACTCAGGAGGCAGAGGCAGGCAGAAGTCTGTGAGTTCAAGGCCAGCTTCATCTACATAGCAAGTTCTAGGCCAGCTGGGACTAAACCCTGTCTCAAAAGGACCGATCCCCCCCCCAAAAAAAGCCATTTATTTTATTTTTATTTGTGTGTGTGCACGCACATGTGCATATGGGTGCATACAGAGGCCAGAAGAAGATGCTGAATCTCTGAGTGGAGTTACAGGTGGTTGTGAGCTGCTTGATATGGGTGCTGGAACCAAATCTTGGACTTTTTGCAAGAACAGAAAATGTGCTCTGAAATGCTGAGCTATTCCTTAATTCCTCCCTCCCACCTTTGGTATTTATTTTGTGTGTGCGTGTGTAGGGGTATGCACTCCCATCATGGTGCATCATGGAAGTCAGAGTTCTCTACTCTCATCATATGGTGTCAGGGATCAAGCTCAGGTGTCAGGACTGGCAGCAGAGGCCTTTACACAACTAATCATGTTGCTGGCTCTCTACCTTACTATTCTGAGATAGGGTCTCTTGCTGAACCTGGAACCTGCTGACTGGGCTAGACTAGCTGACTAGCAAGCTCCAGATATCCCGAGTCTCAGCTTCCACAGTGCTAGGATTACAGGCACATGCTGCCATACCCACCAACTGCCACACAGGTGCTGGGGATCTTAACTCAGGTCCTTACATTTCTATGGAAACACTTTGCTGACTGTTTCCCAACTCCTCATGGTTTTATTTGTTTTATTTTTTTTATCTTTTTGAGATAGGGTCTCCCTGCAGCCCCAGCTGTCCTGGACTGCTCCATAGACCAGGCTGGCCTTGAACTTACAGAGATCCTCCTGCCTTTGCCTCCTGAGTGCTGGGATTAAAGGTGCTCGCCACCACTCCTGGCCCAACTCCCCATGTTTGTGTGTGACTGGAACACCACACCTGGTCAAAGGCTTCAGACTGGTCTATTATTATTCCAGTACATACTCCTGGGTAAAATCTAAAACAATTAAAAAAAGAATTTCTTTTTTTTTAAAGACTTGGAGCCGGGCATGGTGGCGAATGCCTTTAATCTCAGCACTCAGGAGGCAGAGGTAGGTGGATCTCTGTGAGTTCAAGGCCAGCCTGGTCTATATAGGGAGTTCCAGGTCAGCTAAGGCTACAGGGAGACCCTACCTCAAAAAGACCAAACAAACAACACACTTGGGGCTGGAGAGATGGCTCAGCAGTTAAGAGCACTGGCTGCTCTTGCAGAGGACCTGGGTTCAGTTCCCAGCACCCAGATGGTGGCTAACTATAACCACAGTCCAGGGGCACTGATGCCCTCTTCTGGCCTCCACAGGCATTGCACCACACAGGTGCATTTACATGCAGGCAAAGCATTCATACACATAAATTTAAAAAATCGGGCTGGAGAGATGGCCTAGCAGTTAAGAGCGCAGACTGCTCTTGCAGAGGACTCAGGTTTGATCCCCAGAACCAACATGGTGGCTGAGAACCGTCTGTAACTCCAATTCCAGGAGAACTCCAGTTCCAGGGTAATCTGACATCCTGTTCTGACCTCTGTGGCATTGCACGACACAGGTGCACAAACCTACATGCAGACAGTACATTCATACACATAAATAAATAAATAAAATTTAAAAAGAAATTAAAAAGATAAAAATAAAAAATCAATTTAAAAAAGGCCAGGCATGGCGGCACAACTTTAATCCTACCACTCTCAAGGCAGAGACGGGAATCTCTCTCTCTGAGTTCAAGGCCAGCCAGGAGTACATAGTGACACCCTGTTTCAAAAAAAAAGAAAAAACACCTTTCTCTGTTTTCTTTGGATTCAATGACTACACTAGACTGTGAACACAGAACTCACCCCAGACTCCTATTTTAGGACTTGTTAGCAACTGGCCCAGGAGGAGGCTCTATGCCAGCCAGGGATTAAGGAGGTCCCAAACCCCACACAGCAGGAAGAGAAGGGGATCTCAGCATAAAACGCCTGGGAATGATGTGTCCAGTTGGTCTTCTCCAAGATAAAAGATTCTGGAGGCCACTTGTGCACATGCCTAACACAGTTTTCTCTTGGTTTCAAGAGTCAGGATCAGACTAGCCTCAGTCCTAGCACACATTTTATAAGTGTTTATTTTTTTTAAAAGTTAGAGCATCAACTAGAGTTAACAGTCACATTCCTGAGGGGAGGGAAGGGAAAGGAAGAAAGGAGGAAAGAAAGGCAGCCTGGCAAAAGGAAAGAAAGCACCCCTTCTGCCCAAAGCTGCTCTGAAAGAAGAGATGGCTCCTCTTCCTAGAGGAAGCCTAACAGCAGCGGGAGCTGGAGGGGTGGCAGGGACTGGGCAGCGGCCAAAGGGGTGGTGTGGGGAGGCCTTCTCTAAGCTCTTCTGGAAAGGGCACATCTTGGCCGAGCCTCTTTGGCTCACAGGGATAGCAGTTCAGAGATTATCATTCAGGCTTTTAGCAACTGCCAGAAAGTCTTAAGCAAATGGGACACTACTGAAACCCAGAGGCTGGGATCTGCTCTCTCTGCCCCTACACAAAGGTACTCACTCATCTATGAGGTCTGTTGTGCTACAACCCTCCGACAATAGCTTCACTTAAAATCAAATAACATTTCCTTGAAACCTACAATTTTGTCACCTTAAATCTTCTAAGTAAAAACAAATGTGCAACAGTAAGGAAGGTGGCTCAGGGGCACTGAGCACTGCT
The DNA here is from genome assembly GCA_009823505.1 of Rhizomys pruinosus. Taxonomy (NCBI): domain Eukaryota; kingdom Metazoa; phylum Chordata; class Mammalia; order Rodentia; family Spalacidae; genus Rhizomys; species Rhizomys pruinosus. Next base: position 886,670 of record VZQC01000682.1, on the reverse strand, counting down.
CTGCACGCACAAGGATTGTTCAATCCACCCTGCCCAGACCCCAAAGACTAATTTCAGCACCAAAGGCAACACAGTAATGAACCCTGATATTTCCAGGGATTATAAATCTTTTTGCCAAAGATGAGGAATTTCTTTTTCGTACAGAGATTGCTACAGGTAGATGAATAGAAAATTTCCACCTTAGATCATCGTCGAGTGCTGCTGCAGGCTGTCTCTGTGTAGACCATGGGACTAACATCTCCAGTTCAATACTGATAATGGATAGAACTACAGAACTGGAGGGATGGAGAGTTGAGCCGTAATGATGCTTACTCAGTGCTTTAGGATCCATTATGCACAGCCATTCCTTCCAGGCTCAATGTGGGATGGGCCAGGCCTACTTACAGACCATGAACCATTCAAAGCCAGCTGGCTGAACTCATCACTCCTCTACTCAACAATGTGTCCGAGCACCTCTGAGAGGGCTTTGGATCCACTAACTGACTGCCCTCACTGGATTCTCCTAACTATCTAGATCTAGTCACCAGTGGTACTGGCTGGACACAGGTCGCATTAATAAGGACCTGGCTGCAAAGATGACTCAGCAGGTAAAGATGCTTACCACCAAGCTTAAGGACCTGAGTTCAATTCCTGGGTCTCACATGGTGGAAGGAGAAAAGCAACTCCTGTAAGTTGTAAGTACGAACATTAGAACGTTATGTACATAAATACACACACACACACACACGCGCGCGCGCGCGCGCGCGCACGCACGAATGCATACAAAATGTCAATGTAGCAAGAAAAATAAAAATGCAAAGACAAGGACTGGGGTATAGCTCAATGGTACAGCACCTGCCTAGCATATCAGGACCCGGGTTTGATTTCCAGCACCAAAAAAGGAAGAGGAAAGAAAAAAGAAAAGGGAAAATAGATAAGCTTGACAAGGCCCAGCAAAGTCCCTGGGTCACCCTAGAACAAGAATATTTATTTCTTCATTTGTTGCTGAAGTGCCAGTTTCCTATCTATCCACACGCTACCAGACAAACAGCCACAGTAGAAACAGTTGCTGCTCTGCCCTTTTGACAGTCTCGGCGGAGAGGGAAAGACAGACAAAGTTCTCTCACACTGAGAGCTCACAGCAGACTTCCTTCTCATCTGCCTGGGTCAGGTCAGAACATCCACATTTTCCTTTTTTTTTTTTTTTTTTTTTTTTTGAGACAGGGACTTCCTGTAGCCCTAGCTGGCCTGGAACTCACTATGTAGACCAGGCTGTCTTTAAACTAACTCACAGAAAACTACCTGCCTCTGCCTCCTGAGTGGTGGGATTAAAGGGGTATGCCACCATGCCTGGCCACATTTTCCTTTGTAAAAGGTGGTTTCTGGGGCTAGAGAGATGGTTCAGTGGTTAAGAGCACCATCTGCTCTTGCAGAGGACCTACCTGGGTTTGATTCCCAGGATCCTCATGGAAGCTAACAACCTAACAACCATTAATAACTCCAGTTCCAGCCAGACGTGGTGGCGCACACCTTTAATCCTAGCACTTGGGAGGCAGAGGCAGGCGATCTCTGTGAGTTCAAGGCCAGCTTGGTCTACAGAGTGAGTTCCAGGACAGCCAGAGCTACAGGGAGACCCTGTCTCAAAAAGACCCCCCCAAAAAAAACCCAAAAAAACTCCAGTTCCCAAGCACTCATATACACAAAGTAAAAAAAAACAGAGATATCTATATATCTATAAATCTATAAGTCTCCAAAAAAAGAAAAAAAATCTATAAATCTATCTATCATCTATCTATCCATCCATCCATCCATCTATCTATCTACCTACCTACCTACCTACCTACCTACCTCCCTATATCTTTTTGAGGCAGGGTCTCTCTTTAGTCCCAAGTGGCCTAGAACTTACTATGTAGACCAGGCTGGCCTTGAACTCTGAGAGATCTGCCTACCTCTGCCTCCTCAGTGCTGGGACTAAAGGCGTGTACCACCAGCCCAGCAGGATGATATTTTAGAAAAGTCACTCCTCTGTGATATTTCTCCACTAGAACACTTCACCTATTATGCATGTTGAGCTTTCAACATCCAAGAGCAAAGAGCAGGTTTTGAGAACAAAGGGCACTGGGCACTGTACACTACCAGTCCCCTGTGAATCTCCATCCTGAGGACAGGGACATTCCTGGCTTTTGACTGAAAGGCCTGCTTGCTTCCTGTCTGTGCCACCTTCCCTCATCCTCAGAAAGCGTCAGAGAAAGTTCAGAGCCTAGACTGTGTGGCCTCTATTTTCTGGCACTCTGTGTCTGGTAGGGTTTAAGTGGTGTTAAATTCAAGACATATGTTTATGGAACGAGAATAAAGGATACTGGGAAATGATCCTGCTTAGAGCACATCAGAAACCAGCTCCATAGCCACAGCTGAGATGCATGACTAGTGCACATCAAGCAGCAGAGAAAGGTATGTGGGAACTGGTGAGTCTCTAATCCCCTAAATCCTATGAGGAGGCCACTCCTGATGCTGACCAGCACACAGCAACAAGAACAGCCATAAAGGGAGCCTGTGAAGCACATCACGTCCTATGGATATGATGTCCAAGCTGAAAGCCAGGCCTACATGGGAACTACGTGTCAGTGTTCTGGGAAATAAGCTAGGTGTGTTTCTTCCTTCCCAGAGTTAGAGGTTGAAATGAAGAGGTATAATAAAGGGGTAAGCCAGAGACAGTGCCAGAGACAGACAGGCCTTTCTCTGGCTTGTATTCTTGCCTTCCTCCTTTAAGTTTGTTAAGTACAACAAACTTAAATATAAATATAAAGGGCTCGGGCTGGAGAGATGGCCTAGCGGTTAAGAGCGCCGACCGCTCTTACAGAGGACCCGGGTTCGATCCCTAGCACCCACATGGCGGCCGAGAGCCGTCTGAAACTCCAATTCCAGGAGAACTCCAGTTCCAGGGGAATCGGAGACCCTCTTCTGACCTCCGCGGCATTGCACGACACGGGTGCACAAACCTGCGTGTAGACAGTACATTGATACACATACAGTAATATAAATAAATAAATAAATAAATAAATAAATAAATAAATAAATAAATATAAAGGGCTCTTTGTGCAAACTCCCCAGGCCAACCTAGGGATTGGAAGTAGATACTTCGAACTAGATATTACCTTTCCAGACTGCCCATGGGTACTGTCCACCTTTTCCCTAAAAAGACATGCAGTGGAGGTGAGGGGTGCAGTAAGCAAAAATGGCAGGGTAGTAGGGTGTTAAGGTGGGAGGAGATGCTGACCATCACAGAAGAAGCCAGGGCATGCAGGTAGCACTGAGGTTGAGTAGGGTTAATCATTAAGGGGGGAAGGGGGGGGCTAGAAAAAATAGTGAGTTTCACCTTTGGGAACTCCAGGTCTTACCCAAGTCTCAGTATACATCGAGGCAGAAGGAGAAGTGAATCTCTGAAGTTTTTCCTGGCTTCAACATTCTTTCTCCTAACCCTTTGCTACCTAGACCTAGTTCCTTCAATAGAAATGCTGAGAAACAAGACTGTATCCACAGATGAGAACAGTTCTGAGTAGGGGGGAAAATAGAACAACTTTAGAACCTGGGCTCCTGTAGGCAAATTTTTTTCAAATATCATGTCCAGTAGAATTCCAACTGGTTTGCTGTTTTTTTTTTCTTCTAACACACACACAGGTATGCAAGCACACACAGGTATGCAAGCACACACACAGACACACACACACAAAACCCCTACTACTACTTTGCAATTGGCTGCCTTCACTCATCTAGGGCCAGGAACTGGGGACAGAAACACAAAGAACAGGCTTTTTCCAGTTCATGGGGTTGGAGGTACAGGCAGACAACTGCAATTTTTGAAGCATCTTGCTAAAGAAATACCAAACAAGGAAGCTTGTAATCGGTGAGTTCTATTCAACAATGATTAGCACATATTAGTAAATAAAAGTAGGAAGATGAATGCAGGCACTAAATTTCCACATAGCCCTTTGATCCTGAACTACTTGCAGATCCTAACAGTGATCTTAGAGCCAGTAGTGCAATTACAGTCAGCACTCGGAGAGCAGCACTTTGTTTTGTATGTAGCACAATGTAGCCACTCAAATTCTGTCTGCAAGTTCCAGGCCACCTATTTCTTTAATCTCTGTAACATCTAAAATGACCTTGGGCACAAAGAAGACACTAAACATGCAATGTCCTGTGTTAAAGGGACGAGCAGATGAGATGTGGGGTAACTTGTTTCTCTACGAGATCTGTAGGCTGGCAGTTCTAAAGGGTTCTGTACAGCACTACTGCCCTACCTGGCTGTTAAAGCTCTCTCAGAAATGGACCTACAACCACCATAATGTAAATCAGATGCCATCCTCACTTAAAAGCTTTCAATGGCTTCCTACTGTGTTAGAGAACAGATGCACCTTCTCCAAGCTGCACATAGCCCTCCAGACTCCAGACACTGGCTTCAATACTGCTCTTTTTTTTTTTTTTTTTTGAGACAGGGTCTCCGTGTAGCCCCAAGTTGGCCTGGAACTCACTATGTAGACCAAGCTGGCCTCAATCTCAGAGATTAAAAGTGTGTGCCACCATGCCTGGCTCTTTCTGCATTATCTTTCTTTCACTTCTCCCCATCCCCGGCAACAGGGTCTCACTATGTAGCCCTGGCTGGCCTGTAACTTATTACATAGACCAGGCCAGCCTTGAATTCATAGAGATTTGCCTGCCACTGCTTCCTGAGTGTTGGGAGTCAAAGGTGTATACCACCACACCCAGGTTTTGTTTTTGTTTGTTCGAGACAGGGTCTCAGATGTACCCCTGCTGGCCTGGTACTTATTTTGTAGACTAGGGTGGCTTAAAACTCAGATCCACCTGCCTCTGCCTGCTGGGTGCTGGGATTAAAAGTATGTGTCACCACTGCCATCTTATTTTGGGGTTTGGGGATAGTCTTCCACACTGTAACCCAGGCTGCTGGTCTAGGAAGAATACGCCACCATATTGGGGTTCTTGGTCACCTTATCCAAAGGGACCCCAACTTTTTCCTGTTAACTGTGGTTACATCTACCAGTAGTAATTTATAACACAGCACTGATCTGGCTCTCAAGCTATCTTATTTGTCTTTTTCCTCTTTCCCTTATCAGCCTTGCCTTTCTAACCATAAATCTCCTAGAGCAGGAGCAGTTCTCTTGCGTGGCAGCTGGCACAAACTACTGCTTTGAATGAGAAAGGCTGGTGGCAGCAGGTCAGCAGCTCTGACTGACGGTAGCAAGCATTAGTTCTCTCATGGTGAAGCCAGATATTGCTGCATGACTTTTTCTTTCTTTCTTCACGGGGTGTATCCAAGTGGTGATGACATACAAACAGGAAGGGGAAAGCCTATGCTCTCTGCCTACAACTTAATGAAATGTCAAAAAGAGCACCCCAATGCTGGTTCCAGCCTTCACTCCATTATAATGCTGTTAGTATTCAAAGCAGATTTTCTTGCCTCTAACACATTCTAAGGTTTGGTTTCATTTCTCCCTCAAGGGATGCAGCTCTGTACCCACTGGCCCAGTGCCGTGGCAGCTCACCAACAACTCCATTCAGGCATGCTCATACCTGCCTGGGTACTTGAAGACCTCACTCTATTAAACTGTCATCCATGAAAATACCTACGCAAGAACAGAGGTTTCTCGGCATAGAACAAATGCAAGCAGCAGGTTCCTCTTCACAGTACCTCAGCACAACACCTGCTCGTCCAAAGTGAAGTCGCCAGAACCCTCTGTGTAGTGTGTACACAAGGGATGATTCACTGAGCCTGATACTGTTTCTTTCACTGAACTTGATGGATTAGGGTAGTTAACTATCTGTGATCAAGAACCCCTGAACTTCAAAAAGCAATGAGGCAGGAAAGAGGGGAAAATAAAACCTGTTACTCGGTTTATGTTCAATGCTGGGTGCACATACCATGTTCTAAGGCACGCTTACACAATGCTGGAGAAAGAGCACTTACGCGGCATGATCCCTTGGCTCACCAGCTCTTCCCGGGTCCGGCGCTGCTGGAGCTTCAACTGCAGCACTGCATGGCACCAAAGAGAGGAGAGAGATGGGCAGTCAGTCGGCTATTCCACCTCAAAAGAGACATTTTCAGATGCAGACAAGGCCCCAAAATAGGGTGTATGAAAGAAGGCTCCCTTGAACTGCAACTATGTGTAATTGCAGAAGTGGCCTGATACAGAGGGTTTCCGCATTCTGCTGTGGCGGCAAGAGGAAGTTGCGAAGGGTCTTGCAGGGCGATAACAACCCAGGAACTACCAGAGTCTTGCTCAAAACCTCCTAAATGCTGGGCCTTCCTCCCAAGGCTAAAAAGTGCTGGGTGTGGTGGCCTTTAATCCTAGCCCTCGGGAGGCAGAGCAGGTGGATCTTTGTGAGTTCAAGGCCAGCCTGGTCTACAGAGCGAGTTCCAGAGTTCCAGGACAGCTGGGGCTACAGGGAGACCCTGTCTCAAAAAAGACCAAAAAAAAAAAAACAAAAAAAACAAACAAAAAAAAAAACAAAAAAACCCTGAAAAACACCAATTCTGAGCTCAAACGAAATATAAGGACAGCCAGCACCTAGGAAAGCACTTTCTAGCTGCTGTGTGGGCTCCTAGCAAATGTCTGATACCAAAACGCGCACTGAATGACACAGTGGCTCACAGACCACAGATGTGTAGTAGTTATTTGTAAAATCTTTTCCTTGGATATTAGAAACTGTTGTGCTGGGTGTGGTGGTGCATGCCTTTAATCCTAGCACTTGGGAGGCAGAGGCAGGCAGATCTTTGTGAGTTCAAGGCCAGCCTGGTCTACAGAGTGAGTTCCAGGCCAGCTGGAGCTACAGGAGCTCTCGAAAAGACAAAAAAAAAACAAAAACAAAACGAAACTGTTGCTATGTTCACCATGTACTGCATTTCTCTACACAGAAAACCATCTTGCCAATAACACAGCCTTTTCTTTCTTCCTTTTCTCTGGGGCCTTTTTCTGTTGAGATGAGACAACCAAGCTATATGACTCAACACACATCCGGGCTAGTGGAGAGGTGAGTGTTCCTTCTAGCTGTACTCTGCAACACAACTTAATGAAACAACATGTAACAGGGATTTTTATTAGACATCAATTATCTCTACAATTACACAGTATGCAGAAAGACCACTGCACATGCGTGGTTAAGAGACAAAGGGAAAAAGTGCTCAGAGGCACTTGGGAGGACCGGAGGACCCCGAGGCTAAAGGAGGTGCCCTCACAATAGGGTTCCAACTGCAGAGGTCCCGGTATCTGAGGAGAGCCTGCATCTACTAGAAATTATGGTGTCCAAATGTTGGCCTTTTCCACACAGTGGATTTTAGGCTGGCATCCAGGGATGGGAGGATAATTAGGCTTGGGCCTATGGCTCAAATTCAATAGGTACAAAGCAGAACTTACCTCTCCTCAAAATCTAGTGTGTCCCAAACTTTACCCTCCCCAGTACTAATGTTCCATGTCTGAACCAAGTTCCACTCTTCTATCTCCTCACACTGCCCTTAGTCAATTTCATGCCACCACTCTTCCAGGCTGCAGTGACCCATACACTGTCCTTACCTGACCTGAGATATAAGGCATTTACTCAGAACTGTTGAGTTTTGTTTCCTTCTTGTTGTTGTTGTTTTGGTCTTTTTGAGACAGGGTCTCTCTGTAGCCCCAGCTGGCCTGGAACTCACTATGCAGACCAGGCTAGCCTTGAACTCACAGAGATCCTTCTGAGTGCTGGGATTAAAGGCATGCACCACCACACCCAGGGGGGTCTATTTTGTTGTTGTTGTTTTAATCTTCTATATATGAGTGTATTGTCTGTGTGTATGTAAGTTCACCCATGTCATGCAATACCTGTGGAGGTCACAAGGCAATGATACCTTGGAACTGGGGTTACGGACAGTTGTTAGTCCCCATGTGGGTGCTGGGAATTGAACCTGGGTCCTCTGCAAGAGCAGCAGTGCTCTTAACCACTAAGCCATCTCTTCACTCCTAAGGGCTGTTGAGCTTTGTGCTTTCTGGAGTACCATGGACCTTTCCCTACCTTTTCATTCACTCTATACCCCAAAGCACTCAGTCTTCATCTAACTGCCCCACAGTCACATAATCTGGGTCACCTGTTGTGAAAAGTAAAGCAATGTTCTGCCCTGTGTAGTAGTTATTCCTCCCTCCCACCCCCCACATATCTCCCCTGCTAGTTCATAAACTCCTGGAGGATAAGAAGATGCCTTATTAGCAGTACAAGGGGACCACACTATAATCCCAGCCCTATGGATGCTGAGGCAGGAGGACTGCCATGAATTCTATGCCAGCCTAGGCCTATAAAATGAGAGCCTGACTTGGCACATGAGTTTAATTCCAGCACTTGGGTGTCAGAGGCAGGAGGATCTCTGTGAGTTCAAAGCCAGCCTGGTCTACATAGCGAGTTCCAGGCCAGCTGGGGGTACAGAGAGACCCTGTCTCAAAAGGTCCCAAAACAAACAAACAAACAAACAAACAAAGTCTTATTGACAATGTCCCTTTTGCAATTCATACACAATAAGAATTCAACAGCTGTTTCTTGAGTTGAACCAGATGTCACTGGAGCCCAGAACACACATCTGTAATTCTAGTTACTCAGAAGGCTAAGGTAGGAGAATCAAAGTTAAAGTTTGCCTTGGCTACCAAGAATTTAATTGAACTTTAAAATTATGCTACATATCCAGGTATAGTGGGGCACGCCTTTAATCCCAGCACTCAGGAGGTCAGAGGCAGGTAGATCTCTGTGAGTTCGAGGCCAGCCTGGTCTACATAGTGAGTTCCAGGACAGCTGGGGCTCCAGGGAGACCCTCTCTCAAACAAAACAAAACAAAAAAAACCACAAATAAAATTATGCTGCACACAGTTTAGAGGCTTCATAATCATGTTATAAATTAACATTATTAAGATAAAAAAGAAAAAAGAAATTAACATTAAACAAAGTCTTGAATTACATATACAAAAACAACTACCACAGGAGTGGCTGATATTTACAGAATATGCTTTTTATTTTTTTATTTTTGAGACATGATTTCCCCGTAGCTCCAGCTGGCCTGGACCCTGCTATGTACATCAAGCTGGCCTTGAGATAGAGCCTGCCTCTGCCTCCTAAGTGCTGGGATTAAAGGTATGTGCTGCCATGCCCAGCCCACAGCATGGGCTTTATGCCAGACTCTGTTCTATACACTTTCAGTAGGTTCTGTGTGTTGTTTTGTTTTGCTGTGGTGCTGGACACCAAACTCGGGGCCTGATGCATGCTAGCCAAGTGCTCTACCACACCTAAAGTGCTTTAAATAATTTATCTTCATAAGAACCCTAAGGACATGGGATACTATTCATCTCTTTCTATAGGTAAGAAAAGTAAAGCAAAGAGAGATTAATTCACCTACATTTATCTCATTAATGGGTAAACCAGGATTTGAGCCCAAACAGTCTGGATTCCATAACCTGAGCTCCTATCGCTGCTTCTCCCAGGATCTTCTGGAAGCCAGTTCTGCTGAGATAACAGACCTACACTGTAACCTCCTAGGTTCATTCTCTGGTAAGTCAGACGAAGGAGCTAAGGTGAAGATGCTTCAGGTCAGGGACAAAGGAGCTTAAGTAATCAACTTCAGTTAATTAAATTAATCTACAATGGAAAGAATAAAATAAAAACTTAAGTAATCAACTTCAGTTAATTAAATTAATCTACAAATTGAGAGTTAATAAATTATCAGCACTGGTCAGCAATAGTAATAAAATACGAAAATTTCTAGAAGTCATAGAGTATATTACCCTATGTCCGCCTTTGTATTAAATGACTGACATGTTTATAACCTAATCATACAAACAAAGGCTGGGTGCACAGTCAGAGGCAGTGCCCAGCATATCAGGCCCTGGTTCCACCCCTAACACTTTAGGAGGAAAGCTTCGGGGGTGATACAGTCATTATCTCTACCTTATAGATCAGGAAACCAAAAATGCACACCTTTACATTTTTGTCCTGTGTTTAGGATTTTCACCCTGGTCTCTGTGATTCTCAAGTGTAACCCTTAGTCATATGTAATACCATTTGTGGGAAGGAAAAGGGAAAGCCAAGCCAAATAAAGAGGAAGAGGGCTAAGAGCCAGCTACTGTCATCTTTTATGGTACTTCTAGGGCTAAGATAAGCTATTAGAAAATGGTTAAATATAACAAATTAATTTTATTTTAGAGACCAGAGAAACAATGAGAGTCAGTAAGCCTGAACATTTCAGAGAATAATTAGTCAAAATATACTACTTACTCAAGTAATTTCAAAATACTAATCAGTGGTCCCAAGATACCCACAGTCAGGTGTCGTGGGGACTTCCCACACAGACTGTGCACTTTCTGACCCAGTTTCTGTTCTTTTGCTTCCACTTCTTTTTTTTTTTTTTTTTTTTTTGTGGTCTTTTCGAGACAGGGTAGCTGTCCTGGAACTCACCTTGTAGACCAGGCTGGCCTTGAGCTCACAAAGATCTGCCTGTCTCTGCCTCCCAAGTGCTAGATTAAAGGCATGCGCCACCACGCCCGGCTTGCTTCCACTTCTTTTCTGGTAGACAACTATGTTGTTTACCCACTAAAGTTAAAGATAGTTATCCATCTCTGCATAGGCTGTTTACACAAACCCATTTAGAAACATGATATTAAATTTGTGTGATTCAGTAATGGTAAAGGTATGGACAGGTTTGTGCACAAAGAGGTATTTTTGTTTGTTTTTTACTTGGGAAGGATGAAGAAATCTAAATAGTGTTAGACTAAAACAGAAAGATGACATCAACTTCTCACAGTTCTCCCCAGAGTAGCAATGTCTATGAAAATAATTATTGGGGACTGCTGAGATGGCTCAGCAAGGGTAAAGGTGTTTGCTGCCAAGGCTGACTACCTGAGTTTGAGTCCTGGGACCCACATGTTAGAAGGAAAGGACAAATTCCTGCAAGTTGTCCCCTAACTTCCACACAAGCATTCAAGTGCACACACACATAGAATACATAAATGTAATTACATTAATACAACCAACAGTAAAGTCAGCCTAACACAGGAACAAGCAGTATCTAGTTTCAACTGGAGAGCATGCTTAGCATGTTGCTAAGCTTCATCTTTGTAGCTGTGAGTTATATCTATTTTATTCATGTATCTGACACTTTAGTTGATAATGTATCCTTGAAAATTCACTTAGTGACACTCAAATTGTAAAAACATACCACCTATGACTTGGAATCAAAGATGACTCTGAACACAGTAGTTTTATTCTTAAGATATCTGAAGGCAAGTGAAGTAGGGCAGGGGCAGGGCTCAGTGGAGGCGAGCCTGCCTAGCACTCACTAGGCAGACTAGGCGTGGTGGACCCCCACCTGTGAGTCAGCACCTGGGAGGTGGAGGCAAGAAGAACAGAAGTTCAAGGTCATTCTTGGCTACATACTGAGTTCAAGTCCAGCTGGGGATAAATGAGATCCCATCTCAGAATAGATAAAGAAAACAAGAGGTTATTCCTCAAGTTCTGCTGTTTGGGTTACATCATCATTATCATTATTATTATTATTATTATTATTATTATTATTATTGGTGTTTTCGAGACAGGGTCTCTCTGTAGCCCCAGCTGTACTGGAACTCACTCTTGTAGACCAGGCTGGCCTTGAACTCACAAAGATCCGTCTGCCTCTGCCTCCCAAGTGATAGGATTAAAAGCGTGCGCCACCACGCTCGGCTTATTATTTTTTTTTTTGAAGCTCTGTGCATTTTATTATATAAGATTACATTACAAATCAAATCTAGACCCATTATCCCCTCCCTACCCCCCAACCCCACCAGAGCTCATACATTCTGCCAAACATGTTTTTCATCTTTTTTGGGTTACTTTAGACATCACCACTAACGTAGGGGGTGGGAGCTGGGATGGGGGAGTGTTACCCATTTATTCATCTAGTCAGAACTTACTAAGCAGCCACTACCATATTAGACCCTGTGCTAGGTGCTTAACACAGTTATGGCCTGTACATAATGCTTTCAGTGAAATGGGGAGACATATCAAATCAGTAACAAACAATGTACAAGTATATTTGATAGGATTCTTTATTTTATTTTTTGATCTTTTCAAGACAGGGTCTCCCTGTAGCCCCAGCTGTCCTGGAACTCACTCTGTAGACTAGGCTGGCCTTGAACTCACAAAGATCCATCTGCCTCTGCCTTCCAAGTGCTAGGATTAAAGGCGTGCGCCACTACGGCCGGCTAGGATTCTTTATTTTTTAAATATTTTAGTTATTACGTTTATTTTATGTGTATGAGTGTAAGTGCACCTGTGTCATGCAATGCCTGTGGAGTCAGAAGGGGTCAGATTCTCCTGGAACTGGAGTTATAGATTGTTGTTAGCCGCCATGTAGGTGCTAGGAATTGAACCTGGGTCTCTGCAAGAGCAAACGGAGCCATCTTTCTAGCCCCCTTGATGAGATTATTTCAAAGTTGTCAGAGCCAAGGACCCATTTTTTCCCCCTTTATTGCTGTTAACTGTTCACATTTCCTCTTTGGTATTACACAGACTATGGTTTAAGAGACTAAAACTCTTCAAGAAACTAGATTTCAGGGGAAACCAAGTGAGCGAAGGTTCATGGCAACATTTCTCCCTTTATTTGTGGGCAGTGCTGCTCCACACTCCAGGCGCTGGTGGGCATGTCTATTCACCTCAAATCCATGCCATCTGCAATTCCATCTTAGTTCCTCATCAAAGCTTTTTTTTTTGTCTTTTCGAGACAGGATCTCCCTGTAGTCCCAGCTGTCCTGGAACTCACTCTGTAGACCAGGCTGGCCTTGAACTCACAAAGATCCACCTGCCTCTGCCTCCCAAGTGCTAGGATTAAAGGCGTGCGCCACCACACCCGGCTTCAAAGCTTCTTTTGTAGAGTATTCTTTGAAGAAACAAGAGGCTGCTCCATGCCAGACACTGCTTGTTGCTGAAGATGCTGCAATGACCAGATGGACACAGTCGTCGATGCTTTTAGCAGTGTTTACTACAGTTGCAGGGCAAACAAATATCAGGTAAGTTCTAAAAAGTGTGAGGAGTATTTTAAAAAAAATCAGACATTGAGGGGCTGGAGGGATGGCCTAGCGGTTAAGAGCGCCGACCGCTCTTTCTGAGGACCCGGGTTCGATCCCCAGCACCCACATGGCGGCTGAGAACCATCTGTAACTCCGTTTCCAGGAGAACTCCAGTTCCAGAGGAATCCGACGCCCTCTTCTGACCTCTGCAGCATTGCACGACACGGGTGCACAGACCTACATGCAGACAGTACATTCATACACATAAAAAAAAAAAAAGAAAAAAATCAAGACATTGAGGGGCTGGAGAGATGGCCTAGCGATTGGGAGCGCCGACCACTCTTGCAGAGGACCCGGGTTTGGTCCCCAGCACCCACATGGCAGCTGAGCACCGTCTTAACTCCAGTTCCTGAGGAATCTGACACCCTCTCTGACCTCTGCAAGACACAGGTGCACAGACCTGCATGCAGACAGTACATTCATACACATACAAAAAAAAAAAAATCAGACATTGAGTCTCAACTAACCTGATAGGCTTAAATTGGGCACTCAGCTTTTGTGTTCCCAAATCAGGGCTGCATATTCGAAGAAGGCAGTTCTCATTCTCATGAACACTTAGGTCTAATCAGAAAGGGGATTCAAAAGGAATCATTACAACACTAAATTAATGTTTATTCATGGGCTATTAAATGAAAATCACAGCACCAGGTACAGGATATCTCTCAATGAGTTATTGGTCTTTCAGAAAAGTCCCATGGTCCCTAACAGCACAGGATTATTTCTCAATGAGTTATTGGTCCGAAAGGCCCAGAGGTCCCTAACAGGACAGGCTCAGGCTACTGCCATTGCTCTTGGATGCCCACCTCAACTGGATAAGACTCTACTGCTGAAAATACCACACATTCTGGATGCAGAACATGGAGAAATCAAGCTTGAGCTGACTAGGAAACTGCTTTCCTGGTGGCTAGCTACTACAGTGCTGGAAGGTCCAATGCAGGCCCCTGGGAGAGAAAAGATATCAGTGGTCTTAACTAGCATGTGACAATACTGACCTACCAGGAAAGATGTGCCCACTGGAGCAATAGTGGTATGGTTGTTATGGGTGTAACCAACCACTTTCTGATTTGGAGTTGAGGTCTACTTAACAGGAGGAAATTCATGCATGGTACTGTAAACCTGGTCAACAGCCCAAGGCTAGGGGGTTATGGGTCCCAGGGGCAGGGCCTACTACTGCTGTCTTGCTAAATGGTGCACAGCCCAACTGCCTTCTAAATATTTATGTTTGCACCCACAGATCAGTGGTACTCTCAACCTTGGCCAGAGAAGCTTCTTTTTGTGGTGAGCAGCTACTGCAGAGACTCCTAGCTGGTCGAAGCGCTGAGAACCAGTGACTGAGTGCTCAGCTCTAAAAGTACATCTCTGTCTACCCTTCCCTCCAAGGCTCAGAGAACATGAAGGAAGGAAGAGGGGGTGGAAAGAGTGCTAAGAGCCAGAGCACGGGGAGGGCGAGTGTGAAGCACTGTCTTCTCAACACCACGTGGCCACTGACTTCATGAACTCACAGCAGCTGCAGTTACCCACACAAGACCTGCACAAGATCAAGCCAGTCGGCATTCCTGAAGAGACAGTAGAGAGAGGTTCAGAGGAAGTACTAGCAAATGATGGGTGCTGGGGGGGGAGAGCACGGCTGGCAGGCTGTCCAAGCCCTAGTGGACTAGTTAGACTCACTGTGTGGTTTTTTTTGTTTTTTGTTTTGTTTTGTTTTTGTTTTTGTTTTAAGAAGAGGGAAGAGATGAAGGTAGAGGAAGATATATGGGGTGGCCATGAGGAGGGGGGAGGGTGTGGCTCTGATCAAGGTACATTGTATACGTGCTATGAGATTGTCAAAATTAAATTAAAAACTTTTTTATTTTTATTTTTTGGTTTGGTCTTTTTGAGACAGGGTCTCCCTTTAGTCCCAGCTGGCCTGAAGCTCACTATGTAGACCAGGCTGGCCTTGAACTCACAGAGATCCTCCTGCCTCTGCTCCTAAGTGCTGGGATTAAAGGTATGTGCCACCATGCCTGGCTTATTGTTTTTATTTTATGTGTGCATGAATTGCCTGTGTGCAGGTAGGTGCACCCATGCTGTGCACTGCACACAGAGGTCAGAAGAGGGCACTGCGTCTCCTGGAACTGGAGTTAGAGATAGTTGTTGGCCGCCATGTGAGAACTGGAAATTGAACCTAGGTCTTCTGCAAGAGCAACTAGGCTCTGAGCCATCTCTCCAGCCCTAAATTTAAAAATTTAAAAGACAGTTAAAGCCAGAACCCCAGCATTCAGGAGGCAGTAGCTGTCGGATCTCTTATGATTTCAAGGCCAGTCTGGTCTACATGGTGAGCTCCAGCCTAGTTGGGGCTATAGGGAGACCCTGTCTCAAAAAAAGAACATTAAAATGCAGAGATGAGTTCAATAGCACACACCTTTAATCTCAGCACTCAGGAGGCTAGAGAGATGGCTCAGCATTTACACTGGCTACTCTTGTGAGGGGCCCAAGTTTGGTTCCCAGCATCCATGTGGCAGCTAACAACCATCTGTAACTCCAGTTTCAGAGGCTCCAACACCCTCTTCTGACTTCTATGTCCACTGTACAATAAGGGTGCACTTACATACATGCAGGGAAAAGTTCTACACATAAAATTAAATAAATAAATCAGGGGGCTGGAAAGATGGCTCAGCAGTTAAGAGCAGAGGGTTTGATTCCTAGCACCCATGGTTAACAACTGTCCATAACTCCAGTTCCAGGGGATCCAACACCTTTTTCTGACCTCCAAGGGCATTGTATGACCCAGGTGCACAAACACACATGTAGACAATATCCTCATGCACATAAAAAAAAAAGACAATCGAAAAAATATTTATTTTTATTATTTTTAAAATTAATATGCCTGTTTTTATGAGTGAATGCCACATGTGTGCAGGTATCTAGGGAAGCCAGAAGAGGGCATGAGGTCCTCTGCAGCTGGAGCTGCAGGCAACTGTGAGCTGGCCAACCAGTATGGGTGCTTGATGCTGAACTCGGGTCCCTTGGAAGAACAAGTGCTCTTAATGACTGAGCCATTTTTCCAGTCCTAGAAAAACATTCTTATTTAAAAATCACGTCACCGCTGGGCGTTGTGGCGCACGCCTTTAATCCTAGCACTTGGGAGGCCAAGGCAGGTGGATCTCTGTGAGTTCAAGACCAGCCTGGTCTACAGAGCGAGTTCCAGGCAGCTGGGACTACACGGAGACCCTGCCTCGAAAAGACCAAAAAAAAAAAAAATCACATCCTAAGTTGTTCTTGATGGTAGGAGGAGGAAGAAGAAAGTGACACCATGTCAGAGGCTCTCATGCCAACAGACTGCAGGAGCTTGTTACTAAAGAAAAGGAGGAGGAAGGAAGAGGAAGGAAGAGGAAGAAGGAAGGAAGAAAGGAAAGAAAAGGGGAAGGGGAGGGAAGGGGCCTGATTCCTTTGGAATCAGGTCAAGAATGTGTTAAGTCAATGAAGCTCATTCTGTTCCCATATTCTTCTTACCTCCTAAGTCTAAGGAGCAAGACCCAGAAAAAGCCAGAAGAATCAGTACCATTTGTTACTGAAATTAAATGTGCAGTACATGTTTAAAGCATGTGCCTAAAATTCTGAGCTGTCATGCAGAAGTAGCGCTTGAAGGGCCCAGAAAGATCCATTTATT
The DNA here is from genome assembly GCA_009823505.1 of Rhizomys pruinosus. Taxonomy (NCBI): domain Eukaryota; kingdom Metazoa; phylum Chordata; class Mammalia; order Rodentia; family Spalacidae; genus Rhizomys; species Rhizomys pruinosus. The sequence continues at coordinate 869,915 of VZQC01000682.1, read as the reverse complement.
TTTGCAGACAAAGGAGCTGCTGAGCTTCAGAGCCTGAAGGAGAGCAGAGCTGAGAAAGAGAAAGCCAACTGTCTAGAATCCTACTGACCCACCACCTAAGAATCCTACTGTTAAGGCTGCACGTGACCCATTATGCCTGTAATCCCAACACTGAGGTGGCTGAGGCATGAAGATGGAGAGTGAGGTCAGTAGTAAGACTGGGTAGAAGGGCTGAGGAGGGAGAGGATCAGGAACCCATACGATTAAATGTAACATGGGTCCCATGCTAGACCTTGGAACAACAAAGTGACAGTGAAAAAATGGATGAAATCCAATCAAGTTGGACTTATAGCAGCATGCCAATGTTAATAATGTCTTAGATTTGATACATAACATAGTTATGGTAACATTAGGGACAGCTGGGTGAAGGATGCATAGGAACTCTGCTCCATCTGTGTAAAACTAAAATTATTCTTTCTGTGTGTGTGTGTGTGTGTGTGTGTGTGTGTGTGTGTGTGTGTGTGTTTTAGAGACAGGGTCTCCCTATAGCCCCAGCTGTCCTGGAACTCACTCTGTAGACCAAGCTGGCCTTGAACTCACAAAGATCTGCCTGCCTCTGCCTCCCAAGTGCTGGGATTAAAGGCATGCACCACCACACCCGGCGAGACTAAAATTATTCTAAATAAAAGTTTAGGCATGGCATGGTGGTGCATGCCTTTAATCCCAGCACTCAGGAGGCAGAGGCAGGTGTATCTCTGTGAGTTCCAGGCCAGCCTGGTCTACAGAATGAGTTCCAGGCCAGCTCAGGCTACAGGAAGACCCTGTCTCAAAAAGACCAAAAATAAATAAATAAATATTTACTTAAAAGATTCAGAAACATTTATGAATCAATTACTGAATCTTATCAAAGGCCAGGTTTTTCAAACTGAAATGCTGAGATCTCCTGGACAGAATGAAATTAACTAGTTCCATAAACAACTAATTATTAAGAATGAATAGCCAGGTGTGGTGACGCACACCTTTAATCCCAGCACTTGGGAGACAGAGGCAGGCAGATCTCTGTGAGTTCAAGGCCAGCCTGGTCTACATAGTGAGTTCCAGGACAGCTGGGAATAAAGGGCCACTCTGTCTCAAAAAGACCAAAAAAAGAATGAATAATAATGGGCTTTCTAAGAGATTCAAAGTATAAAGTAATCTGTGGCACAAATACAATCAAGCATAATGTAATTCTATAAACAGTATTGTAGAAGAATTCCTAATTATATTTAAAAATCATATATGCCACAAACTATAATAATGAGATTTCAGATTTGATTGTTTTATTGATGTGTCAATCATTCAACATTTCAGAATCCCATAAATTTCTCTTCCATCTGTACATGGTAATTAAACATGAATTAACTTAGTTTTTCAAACAATTTATTTTAGGTTAAAGCCCAAAAGTAGTAATGATAAAATAAAAATAAGTATCTTCTATACTTTAGTAGCAGCTAAAGGGCAGAGCAGAAACTGGAATCCAGCTGTGTCTGAACCCAAGCCAGTGTCCTGGTTATCCCTGGTTATCCCTGGTTGTTATCCCTGGTTGGTTACCCCTGGTTATCCCCCTCACCTTTCCTAACATCAATAATCTAAGCTTTGGAATGTTAGTATCAGTGCGATCAACACAATGTGCCTAGAAATGATTTATATGCTGATAAACTATGAGAAAATCCAAAAGACTCAGTAAACAGTATGTTACCCGTAGAATGTATCAGAACCTCTGAAAGGCTGCTTATGCTGAAAGGAAACAGATTTTTGAAAGGTAGCCAACGTAAGGGGCACATTCCAAGGAGCTGCTAGAGTTAGCAGTCTAGAAGGATGCAAAAAACTTCACAGGTCATCAAAGCACGTGGCTGTCCACACAGGTCATCACAGCACATGACTGTCCACACAGGCAGAAAAGCACCTAGGTTCTGATGCGGCTTCCTTCCTGCAATCTGCCACAATCTCCCCCCCCCCCCATACTAAAGACATTTTTGGTTTGTTCATTCACGGAACTAACAGGAATCAGATACCAGGGACCATGCTAAGGGATAAACCTGTAACATGGATAGATGAGGTGTCTGTTCTTACATATCATTTTCTCAATGGGGAGGTGTAGGAACAGGATGGACAGATGACATATAAATTGAATATATAACTTCAGATGGTACCTTATTAGAGAAAAATCTAGTAGATTTCAGGTAGAATACATAAAAGGTTTTCTGGCTGGGCCTGGTGGCACATGCCTTTAATCCCAGCACTTGGGAAGCAAAAGCAGGTGGATCTCTGTGAGTTCAAGGCCAGCCTGATCTACATAGCGAGCTCTAGGCCAGCTGGGACTAAAGAGCGACCCTGTCTCAAAAAGACCAAAAAAAATTTTTTTTTTCCTGTGGAAAAACAAAACTTGCAGACAGAAACCTAAACTAAATGATATACCATCCAAAAAGCTCTGGAGAAACAGTATTCTGGAGAGCAGAAATAGCAAGTACACACACATGGAGAGGAAGAAAGGAATCCCACAGGTTGAGCTCCTATGTTACATGGTCACTGGGTTCAACATACAAGCACAGTGACTCAATCTCAATAGCTATTTGAGGTATGTGTTACTTCTGCTTTACAGATGAAGAAACCGAGGTTCAAAGAAGTCAAGTAGCTTGTAGCAGAGGTAATCAGAAGGAGGCTAGAGGTCAATTCGGGTTGGCCTGGTATAAAAGATTAGTGCCCTTTTCTTTAATATATTTTTTATTGTTATTAAATTTTTCCCATACATCATACATCATTTCTCAATCCAATTTAGAGTCATTTCCCTTTCCATGCCTCCAACCCCACCTGAGTTCATGCACTCTGCCATACATGTCCTGGATCTCTCTCTGAGTCTTTCCAGAGGTTCCCCCCCAAAGCAGAGACCCATTGTTTTGGGGAGAACTTCACTGTTTCAGTCTTTTTTTTTTTCCAGTTCTTTTGTTGTTGATGTTCCCTCCAACTTGTATTGCATATATATATATATATATATATATATACATATATGTATATATGTATATATATATGCCCTTTTCCACTATTTCACTGCCAAAGTCATAGTGAAAATGCTACTACACATAAATGGGTAAGTTAAACTGTCTCTGACATGGTAGAAAATCTCGGCTCACGGGTCTTCGAGATGGCTCAGTGGATAAAGGCACTTGCTGCCACGCCTAACAACCTGCCTGCATTTAATTCGTGCAGTGGAAGGAGAGAACCAACTCCCATGAGCTGTCCTCTAATTTACACACAAGTACTGTGGCACATACATGTTCAGCACAAATAAATTTAAAATTCTTTTTTAGTCTGGGCTTAGAATTTCATTTCAGGTAGCTTCTGCTCTCCACTTTGACACAGCCTTCTTCTCTAGTTGTGCATGACAGATCTCAGAACGCCAACCACTTCAGTTTTATCAGGCTCACTTTTGCAGAATATCAGTAAGGCCATGTCAGAACAACTCCATCAAGGGGCCAGGCTCTGCAGCCCATCCTTACAGCCCATCCCCAGGAGGGTGAAGAGGGAGGACTGCTTGAGCCCATGAGCTTGGGGCCAGCCAGACAAGATGGCGATATTTTATCTTTTAGGAAAAAACAGAATTCCACCACATAACAGGAGAAGTGAACTAGTAATGCACTCCCCCAACACTTCAAGCAGCACCTAACAACCACACACAAAGCTGCAGCACCAGGAATGTTGTTTCCCCACGTTCCCCCAAATGGGTGATGCCCAGATTCTTTAGCCCTGCAGGGGTGACAGGCACTGACCATCTGCACCCAAATTTGCTGAGGCCTGGCAAGAGTTGAAATTCAAAACCTGGTAGTTAAAGCCAGGCATGATGCTTTCAGTCCCAGCACTCAGAAGGCAGAGGCAGATGGATCTCTGTGAAATCAAGTCCAGAATAAAGGACCCGCCCCCAGGATGGATCAGAGAGCAAAAGACCCACCTCCAGGATGGATCTGAGAGTAAAGGACCTGGCTCCTGGATAATATATATAAAAGAGGGATGATTCAGCTAATGTACGAGCCCAGACATCATAGCCATCACCACTTAAAAACTTCATCAGTTGCTAAACAAGAACATATGGGCATTACACCAAAAAAAATCAATCAGAGTTATCAGAATTTTCAAACACATTCCTATGTACTCAAAAATGAAAATTGAATGCTAATGTCAGAGTTTAATATGTTAATAGGGGAGGGGATCTAAATATGATTAAGATATATTGTATGAAATGCACAAAATTCAATAAAATATATTAAAAAAAAAAGAATCAAGTCCAGCCTGGTCTACATAGTGAGTTCCTGTAAGACCTTGTCACAACACAACATAACACCACACCACCAAACAACACAACACAACCAAAACTTCCTAGATCTGAGCCCTTTCGTTATCTGTATCTTCAGAACATGGATTTGTTAGAAAAATTATGAGCAGCCATGCCATGAGGACGGCTTCATTTGCACACTTCTATAAGGACTTGAAAAGTTAGGGTTGGTTTTTGCCCTTAAAGTATTTCAAGCTCGGGGCTGGAGAGATAGCCTAACGGTTAGAGCACCCACTGCTCTTGCAGAGGACCCAGGTTCGATCCCCAGCACCTACATGGCGGCTGAGAACTGTCTGTAACTCCAATTCCAGGAGAACTCCAGTTCCGGGGGAATCTGACACCCTCTTCTGACCTCTGCGGCATTGCACAACACGGGTGCACAAACCTACATGCAGACAGTACATTCATACACATAAAAAATAAATAAAATTTAGCTGGGCGTGGTGGCACATGACTTTAATCCTAGCACTCGGGAGGCAGAGGCAGGTGGATCTTTGTGAGTTCAAGGCCAGCCTGGTCTACAGAGCGAGTTCCAGGACAGCTGGGACTACAGGGGGACCCTGTCTCGAAAAGACCAAAAAAACAAATAAATAAAGGGCTGGAGAGATGGCCTAGCGGTTAGGAGCGCCGACGCTCTTGCAGAGGACCTGGGTTCGATCCCCAGCACCCACATGGCAGCCGAGAGCCGTCTGAAACTCCATTTCCAGGAGAATCCGACACCCTCTTCTGACCTCCGCAGCATTGCACGTCACAGGTGCACAGACTTGCATGCAGACAATACATTCATACACATACGGAAATAAATAAAATTTTAAAAAATTAAAAAAAAATAAATAACATAAAAATACAAAAAAACAAAACAAAACAGGTTTTAAAAAAAAGTATTTCAAGCTCATCCCAGCACAGGAGGCAGAGGCAAGTGAATCTCTATGAGTTCAAGGCCAGCCTGGTCTACATAGCGAGTTCCAGGACAGCTGGGGCTACAGGGAGACCCTATCTCAAAAAGAGCCCCCCCCAAAAAGTATTTCAAGCTCTTTTCCTATTTAATTTCTTGAAACCTCTGAAATTCACTTTCAGTGTTTATAATAACTAATGACATTTCATTTAGTTAACATTTAGTAGAGGAATCTTAAAAAGTAAATTCTCCTTTTTTTTTTTTTCCTTTTTGAGACAGTGTCTCCCTATAGCCCCAGCTGGCCTGGAACTTACTATGTAGACCAGGCTGGCCTTGCACTCACAGAGATCCACTTGCCTCTGCTTCCCAAGTGCTGGGATTAAAGTCGAGTACCATCACACCTGGCCTAAATTTTTTTTTTTTTAAATATTTGAAGAGATCCTTTCTAGAGGAGGATCAGCAGAGTACAAAGATGTGATTAGAACATAAAAGTTAGAGCACATGGATTTTTAAATTTTTATTTATTATTTTATGTGTATGAATGTACTGTCTGCATGTAGGTTGGTGTACCTGTGTCATGCAATGCCTCAGAGGTCAGGAGAGGGTGTTGGATTCTCCTGGAACTGGAGTTAAAGACGGTTCTCAGCCACCATGTGGGTGCTATGGATTGAACCCGGGTCCTCTGCAAGGGCAGTTGGCGCTCTTAACCGCTAGGCCATCTCTTCAACCCCGCACATGGATTTTTAAATACATATCATATATATACACACATAGCTAATCTGAAAGTTTCTTTGAATTTATGTGTAAAATTCCTAATGGGTGCTTAAAGGGGGAAAAAAAGTAATTTTTTTCCACTGTAAATCCTAGGAAGTATAAAATTTTAGCTATCTGACAGAAAAGAATGATATTTTGAAATAAATTAGAGGGGAGTGACTGGAGATATGGGTTGGCAGTTAAGAGCACTGGCTGGCCTTGCAGAGGACCTAGGTTCGATTCCCAGCACCCATGTGGCAGTTCATACCATCTGTAACTCCAGTTCCAGGAGATCTGACACTGTATGTGGCCCCAGAGGCACTGCACATACATGGTGCATATACATAAATGCTGTCAAAACTCTTGTGCTCATAAAAGAAGTTTTGGGGGTCTGGAGAGATGGCTCAGTGGTTAAGAGCGCCAACTGCTCTTGCAGAGGACCTGGGTTCGATTCCCAACACCCACATGGCAGCTGAGAACCGTCTTTAACTCCAGTTTCAGGGAAATCCGACACCCTCTTCTGACCTCCGCAGCATTGCACGATACAGGTGTACCAACCTACATGCAGACAGTACACTAATATACATAAAAAAGTAATTAATTAAAAAAAGTTGTTTTGGGAAAGGCTGCAACAAAACTTCTCTGTACATGCAATCTGTTCAGTTAAACTGCATTCAGTCCATGGGGGTGAGAGCTACAGAGCAGCAGCAGCACTGCTGGAGAGAGCTATTTTCAGAATCCACTCACAGGAAAAACCTGGCCCATTTTACCCCCTTTAGAGACTTGGTAAAGATACCTCAGAGGTAAAGGTTATGTATAACTCCAGGAGAGTTCGTGTTGTTCTGAGAACTGTGGTAAGTTTGTGTAGTAGTATTTGCAAATGGAACATTTCATTGCTGCAGGTTTTACACAAAATATTACAAAATAACTCTGCATTACATTAAAGCAGAAATGAAATCAATGCTTTTCCCAAAAACTTCAGGGATAATTTCTGTTAGGTCTGGCTCTCCCAGCATTCCAAGGGACTTCCTCCAGAAACTTAATCGATGACCTCTTCCCCTTTACCTGAGGTCACATGCAAGACATTTAAAAGGACCTGACCTGGGGCTGGAGAGATGGCCTAGTGGTTGGGAGCGCCAACTGCTCTTACAGAGGACCCGGGTTCAATCCCCAGTACCCACATGGTGGCTGAGAACTGTCTTTAACTCCAGTTCCGGGGGAGTCCGACACTCTCTTCTGACCTCTGCTGCGTTTGCACAACACGGGTGCACAGACCTGCATGCAGACAGTACATTCATACACATAAAAAAATAAATAAAAATTTAAAAATCCATGTGCTCTAACTTTTATGTTCTAATCACATCTTTGTACATTCATACACTTAAAAATAAATAAATAAATAAATAAATAAATAAATAAATAAAGGACCTGACCTGCCATCCTGGTTGCTGGCAGCCATGATTCCATCAATATACAGCCCTGGCTATTCCTGAAATATATCCTGGAGTGACCTAAGCCTGATGTTTTATTTGGGGTTCGAGCCTGCGTAGATTTAACCTAATTATGCACATTAATTTTAACAATTTCCACCTTTCCTGTCACAGAATCGACCTTTTTAGTTAGGTGTTTGGCTCCTTCAACACACACCATGATTGAAAGACACATTCCATCTGAGATCTCCTGAGCCCAGCGGAAGGTACTGGGGCGCAGGATGAAGAGCCCCCGCCCCCCAACTGGGATTACAAACAGGCATCTGAAGGAGGCAAGCAAAGCAAGCCTTCAACACAGTAAAGAGGCATTTAGGACTCACACTGGAATACAGGCAAGGAGAAGCCCATATGCCAGGATCACAAAGAAGAGACAACACTGGAAAGGGGCAGGATAATCCCATGCCAAGCTTTACCAACCCTATGTAAGACTCCTGCAGTGGGATCCCTCTGGGGATGCCCCAGGACACAGACATCAGAAACACAATTGGGAACATATTTAAAGAACTCCAAGATCATAAAGAACAAACTAAAGAACTAAGAAAAAAAAATGAGGAACTCAAGAAGGATCTAGAGAGAGAGAACGACAAGCTCCGGAAGGAAGTAGAAACACTGAAAAGATCCCATGCTTGAAAAGATAAAGAAACCAACCAGCAAACCAAAGACCTACAAAAAGAGATCGAGAAGCTCCAAAAAGAAGTAGAAATACTAAAGAAATCAGAAGAGGAAATGAAAAACGAAATCAAACACTCATCCAATCAAGAGGAAAGGAATGGAAAAAGCCTCAGAAGCAGAATGGAGGAAACAGAACAAAGAATATCAGACCTGGAAGATAACACAGAACAACTAAAAACCTCAAGGAAAGATTATGAAAAATTTAAAAAT
>VZQC01000682.1:826224-846983 GCA_009823505.1 Rhizomys pruinosus | reverse complement strand
GGAGGAGGTGGAGGAGGAGGAGGAGGAGGAGGAGGAAGAAGAAGAAGAAGAAGAAAGAGTATCTGCTCAATGCTAGGACACTAGGTGCTGAAAAGATGACACCAAATGACTGGACTGGGAGTTTTCAGATACAACAGGTAAGACCTTACCATGTCTTGGTCCAACATCATATTCTCAATCTAACTGAAGAACATTACAGAAAAAGTTATTTATTAAAATTATTGATAACTGGCAGAAGTTAAATTCTTCTGAAGAATTTCTAGAATTATCCATATAAGACTGAATAAAATGAGACTAAAGCACATTTTGTTTATGGACACCACACTGCCCTCTAGTGCCAAGAAGCATGGTAATTATTAGCAATCTCAGTCAAGAGCTAATGAAAATGATAGTGATTTTACTGTACAAAAAGGCTTGGGTATGTACTTTGGAGGCAAAGATAGAAAAGGCTGAATGAACTACATATATATAAAAAAAAAACAAAATACAGGGGCTGGAGAGACGGCCTAGAGGTTAAGAGCACCGACCGCTCTTGCAGAGGACCCAGGTTCGATCCCCAGCACCCACATGGTGGCTAAGAACCATCTGTAACTCCAATTCCAGGAGAACTCCATTTCCAGGGGAATCCGAGACCTTCTTCTGACCTCTGCAGCACTGCACAACATGGGTGCACAAACCTACATGCAGACAGTACATTCATACACATACAAAAATAAATAAAATTAAAAATAAATAAATAAAATTAAAAAAAAAACAAACAGCTGGGCGTGGTGGCGCATGCTTTTAATCCTAGCACTTGGGAGGTAGAGGCAGGCGGATCTTTGTGAGTTCAAGGCCAGCCTGGTCTACAGAGTGAGTTCCAGGACAGCTGAGACAAGGAGACCCTGTCTCAAAAAGACAAAAAAAAAAAAAAATCACAATAAGAGGACCCAAGATTGCCCTCAAGAAAGGTAAAGATGCTCATTAAAAGTGGGGTTGCCAGGCATGGAGGTGCACGCCAGTAATTCCAGCACTCTGGAGGCAGAGGCAGGTGGATTTCTGTGAGCTCAAGGCCAGTCTAGTCTACATAGGGAGTTCCAGGCCAGGTGGGGCTACAGGAAGACCTTGTCTCAAAAAGACAACCCCCCCAAAAAAGAATTACAGAAGACACAATTTGAGTCCTCATAGGTGTGTCCAACCTGTGGTCTGCATGCTGCCTGTGCCCCAGGACAACTATATAGGTCAGTACAAAACCATAAACTTAAAATAGTAAAAGGTAGTTCTGAGACTTGATTACTGTGTGGTTTTTGAGCATGACTTTGTAGAGGACGATGTTGTGCTGCAATGTCAAAAGGCTGTACATGCCTGGTAGATGGACAAAATTCTAAAAACAAGATTCCAGATACACAATAAAAATGTACAGTAAAAAAAGATGGGGGCTGGAGAGATGGTGTAGCGGTTAAGAGCGCCGACAGCTCTTGCAGAGGACCCGGGTTCGATCCCCAGCACCCACATGGTGGCTGAGAACTGTCCGAAACTCCAATTCCAGGAGAACTCCAGTTCCAGGGGAATCCGACACCCTCTTCTGACCTCCACGGCATTGCACAACACGAGTGCACAAACCTGCATACGGACAGTAGATTCATACACATACAGAAATAAATAAAATTAAAAAAAAAGAAAATGTACAGTGCCAAATTATCAAAAATTACCATTTTGATCCTGCTTATAACACGTCTGCATTCCTACTTACTACAGGTTTTCACACCTAATGTGAAGATACCACCCCCTCGGTTTTTGTTTTTTTTGTTTTTTTTTTAATTCTGGTGCTAGAGACTCAACCCAGGGCCTTGCACTCTACCACTGAGCCAACTCTCCACCGCCTGCAAGGACTTTTTTTAGGGGGGAAGGAGGGTCTTTTTGAGACAGGGTCTCCCTGTAGCTGTAGCTCCGGCTGTCCTGGAACTAACTTGCTATGTAAACCAGGCTGACCTTGAACTCGAAGAGATCTGACTGCCTCTACCTCCCAAGTGCTGGGATTAAAGGCATGTACCACCACCACACCGGGCTTAAAGACTTTTTCTTTTCTTTTTTGAGTCAGGGTCTCCCTATCTCCCAGCTTAAAACGTTTTGGTTTTTAGACACTATGTGAGTGCTGGGAATCGAACCCGAGTTCTCTGCAAGAGCAGTCAGCGCTCTTAACCACTGAGCCATCTCTCCAGCCCCAAAGACATTCTTATTGAGCAAATTAGGAATCTGAAATATTACAAGTCTCTTAAGTAGTAAAGTCAACCGTGACTCAGTCTCTCTGCTAATTAGTTTGTCGCCCTCTAATGGGTAAATGGTGTTTCAGGACACTTCTACATATACAAAGGAAAAAAAAAAAAAACTGCCCTTTAACTAGTTTTGGAAACTTTTCTCTTTACAAACTGAACACTGTAGAACAGCAGTCTCCTCCTCAGCTGATTCATTCACTGCCAACTGTACAGGCTCCAGTCATCCTGCTCTGATGTCAGCAAAGACCCAGCAAGATCTCAAAAAACTCAAGAAATGTCTAAGTGTTTTAGAAAAGTAGCATTTATGTAATCAACTGTATAACTGCATAAATTATAACAGATAATTAGGGTTTCCAAAGCTTGAAAATACCAATTATTCTTTTCATCCACATCTGGTATAATTTGGATAAAGCTCTATCCATACTCATAATCTGTAACTCCTTTGAAAGAATTTCCCTCAAATTTAAAACTTTCTGCAGACCTCAAACGTGACTATTCCATTCCAAAAGACTTTTTTGTTGTTTTGTTGTTTTGGTTTTTGACTTTTTGAGACAGGATCTCCCTATAGCCCAGCTGGCCTGGAACTCAATCTGTGGACCAGGCTGGCCTTGAACTCACAGAGATTCACCTGCCTCTGCCTCCCAAGTACTAGGATTAAAGGCATGCGCCACCACACCTGGCTTAAAGGTGGTTCTTAGCTGCCATGTAGGTGCTGGGAATCAAACCCTGGTCCTCTGCAAGAGCAGTCGGTGCTCTCAACCACTGAGCCATCTCTCCAGCCCCCCAAAAGACTTTTTTTGTTGGTTTCAGAATATCAAAGAACAGCACTCTTTAAGAAAATGGCAGTGCAGCCTGCTGACCACAGCCACAACCAAGATGCACTCGCTGCATGTAAAGCCTTGCAGATGTATTAAATCACGACACCTAAGTGTGGAAGCCTCAGAGGTCATATTACAGAATGTAAGAGGCAGAAGAACCTGGGGTGGGGCAGAAAGTTCAGCCCTCCTCCCATCTTCCAGCACATCCAGAAGCAGTGCAGCACTGGGTGTGGAGCACAGCTATGAACTCTGGAGGCTGTCCTCCCGAAGCTGTCCTCCGTGTGGCAGGCTGCCTCTGACAAGGCTATACTTCTTTTTTTTTTTTGTCTTTTCGAGACAGGGTCTCCCTGTAGTACCAGCTGTCCTGGAACTCACTCTGTAGACCAGGCTGGCCTTGAACTCACAAAGATCCACCTGCCTCTGCCTCCCAAGTGCTAGGATTAAAGGCGTGCGCCACCACGCCCGGCAAGGCTATGCTTCTTAAAGGTTCCCAGTCCCTCGAAAACAGCACCATCAACTGACCAAGTATTCAAACACTTGGGTCTATGGGGACACTTCTCATTCAAACCACCACATTCTACTCCCTGGCCCCCATAGGCTCATGGACATATCATAATACAAAATGCACTTAGTCTGATATTTAAAATCCCCATAACCTTCAACAGTCTTAATATTCAGAATTCTGAAGTTTGGCTGGAGAGATGGCTCAGCAGTTAAAGAACACTGGCTGCTGGGGCTGGAGAGATGGCTCAGCAGTTAAGAGCACCCACTGCTCTTGCAGAGGACCCGGGTTCGATTCCCAGCACCCACATGGCGGCTAAGAACAGTCTTTAACTCCAGTTCCAGGAGAATCCAACACCCTCTTCTGACCTCAACCTCCACGGCATTGCACAACACGGGTACACGAAACCTACATGCAGACAATACACTCATATACATAAAAATTTAAAAAAACAAAACACTGGCTGCTCTTGTAGAGGACCTGGGTTTGGTTCCCAGCATCCACATGGTGGCTAGCAACCATCCTTAACTCCAGTTCAGGGGATCTGATACCTTCTTCTGGTTTCTGCCAGCATTGTATACATGTGGTACATTTACATACACACAAGCAAAACACTCGTAACCATATTCAAATAAAAAAAAAAGTCTCTTTTGGGATTGGGACTCAAGGGAATCTTTTTTCTTTCTTTTTTTTTTTGAGAGATCCTGTAGTCCAGCTGGCCTATGTAGACCAGACTGGACACTATCTCATAGAGATCTACCTGCCTCTGCTCCTGGGATTAAAAACATGCACCACGGGACTGGAGAGATGGCCTAGCGGTTAAGAGCACCGACACTCTTGCAGAGGACCCAGGTTCGATCCCCAGCACCCACATGGCGGCTAAGAACCGTCTGTAACTCCAATTCCAGGAGAACTCCAGTTCCAGGGGAATCCGATGCCCTCTTCTGACCTCTGCGGCATTGCACGACACGGGTGCACAGACCTGCATGCAGACAGTACATTCATACACATACAAAGATAAATAATAATAATAAAAAAAAAAAAAAGAAAAAAAAAAAAACATGCACCACTTATTGCAGCTCACTTCACAATAGCAAAGAGCTGGAAGCAACCCAAGTGTCTCTCAACCAACAAGTGAATAAAGAAAATGTTGGTCCATCTACACAATGGAATTCAATGCAGTGATAAAGAAAGATGACATCATCAACTTTGCAGGGAAATGGACGGAACCAGAAAGCATTATGCTAAGTGAAGTAACACAGTCTCAGAAAACAAACGATGGATGGTGTCCCTCATCTGTGGATCCTAGTACCAAATCTCTATTTTAAGGCAAACTGAATAATTCTTTTTTTCCCTTTCTTTTTCAGTATATATAATACTTGATGTTACTCATCAACTTGCTATATAACGTAGGAATGTAAAGTAATATTTTTTTTCTTTACCCGCATACAACTCTACTGTCAAAATGTGAATCCCTTAACATGTTTTGGAATTAACCTATAGTTTATTTTCAGACATCATAATTTTGGTATATGTGTGGTGTGCATGTGTTAAAATGATACAAATTGGAAGGAACAACAACAAAAAAGACTGTGTCAAAGAACTGACTGAAACAGTAAACTTCTGTACTGAAAAATTTAAAAAGTCGGGCTTGGTGGCGCACACCTTTAATGCCAGCACTCAGGAGGCAGAGGCAGGTGGATCTCTGTGAGTTCAAGGCCAGCCTGGTCTACAAAGGGAGTTCCAGAACAGCTGGGGCTACAGGGAGACCCTGACTCAAAAAAAAAAAAAATCTTAATTCTTGCCCTAAATATCTGCTCTGCAAACATATCTGCAGAAGGAATTTCCCCTCAGTGGTCTTACGGTATGTAACCATCTGTGCTGGTAATCAGGTAGGCTGTAACTAAAACAACCAATTTTGTAACAGCTAAAGAATAATGCAGGGAGACATAAGAATTGTGAAGGAACTAAACTCAGGCCTGAGGTGTTTTATTTTTCTTTTTGAGACCAGAATCTAACTGTAGCCCTAGCTGTCTTGGAATTCACCCTATAGACCAGGCTGGCCTTAAATTCACAGAGGTCCACCTGCCTCTGCTTCCTTAACTACAGTTTTGCTTTGCTTTTTGTTTTGTTTTGAGTAAACCTCACTCAGGCCTGCCAGCTTGAACAGACCTTCCCAGTATCTTCATGTGAGTGTCTTGGTGCGTTCTCCATGCATGGCAGGTCCCACACCTCAGTTTCCTGTAACTTCCCAGACCTAACACTAACTGACTTTTGGGTTTTTTTTTAGATAGATCCACTGAGCAGGGGTACCCCACAGTTGCCACCTCCTGCGCCTCTTTTCAGCATGGAAGAAGATAGAGCAGTCTGCACCCTGATTCCCTCTTGGCAATTGGGGTAACCTCTTCAGAGGGTAATGTAATACAAATAGGAGCTAAAAACTGGCTAAGCAGTTTAGGGTCAAGACCCCAGAGAGAGCCAGTTTCTTTCTCAGCTGAGAGCTGAAGACATCCTGGATCTGCCAGTAAACTTATCCTTCTGGTTGCTGACTTGTGGCCCATGAACCCTTTCACTTGTCAGATTTATATTAACCAGTGGGTAAATTCCATTAAAATCATGGTACTTAGGACCAGGTATGAACCCATATATGAGGAAGGAGGCTAAGATTATCCTCCCCATCAACAACTCAAGGGGGGAAAGTAGGAGTGGGGGCTCTTTCTGTGGGGCAGCTCCGAGTAGTCCCGAAAGCTCGAGTGAGGCGGCCTGCTGGCAGTGGAGCTCCGGTGCAGCAAGAGGTGCACTGCACAGGGCACCCAGCTGGGGACAGGTGGTTCTGAAGAGTCCTAAACCCCACCTGCACTGTGCCTCAGGCTAAAAGATAACGATGGAATGTATGGCTGGATTGGAGGTCTGCAACCAATCTCCAAACACCAGCTGCCCCAATCTCAGGAATGCCCAAAGGTAAAAAAGCCCACTCCCTGGTGCCCAAAGTAACTGACCTCTCTCTCAAATGAACGGCGGGAAGGCTAGTCCAATCGGAAACTGCCCAGTGCATTAAACTGTTTAATCCAATGAATTTAAAAATTAACAAGCCTGTTCTGTACTACCCCCTGGATTTTGTATAACAGACCCATGTACTTGTGGGCTACTGCTGCTGCATACTAGCTTGCTTGCTGGGATGCATGCCCTGGAGCACTGATTTCTTTGTTCCTGTCCCTCCCCTCCCCCTCTAAATCATCTTCTCTGCTTCCTCTGTTCTCATTTCTGTTGCTTCTCTTCTCTCTAAACCTAAACCTTCTCTGCTTCCAATAAAATCATTTTTTGATCTTCGTTGGTGTGTTGGTGTGGATTTTTGAACTCATACATTACATAGTGACTATAAGGTGAGTACTATGTCCTAAAGTCTAAAATCAGTCATAAAACAATATTAAACACACATATAAGTGACATTAAATGCATGGGTATATTTCTTTTCCCCTTCAAGCACACATGGCATAGAACACACACTCCCATTCGTAAAGGTAGGAATGGAAGAACAGTACAGAAATACGGGACAAGACCAGAATTCAGCAGGGCAAACACTAAAAGTTCCATGTCTGATATGGGACTTTACTTCCAAAAGGTACTTAGATGGTTCAGCCCTTCCAACCTGGCTGTTCACAATACACATCACTCTTTGGTGGTTCCACTTCCTGTATGCGGGTCTCCTTGGAAGATGCCTGCCATCTCTGACATCTCCAATATCTTGGGGTCTCTGCTGCACCCCAGTCTTTACCTTCACACCTTCAGGCAATGGCCTCTTACAGCTTATTGGCATGTCAGGGCTTTCTGGTTATTTATTTACTTATTTACTTATTATTTTATGTATATGAGTGTTTTGCCTACACATATATAAATGTACCACATGCATGCAAATAGTTGCAGAGGCCAGAAGGCGGCGTAGGATCCTGTGGAACTAGAGTTGCTGGTGGCTGTTAGCTGCCATATGGGTGCTGGGAACCAAACCCAGGTCTTCTGCAAGAGTAGCTAGTGCTCTTAATTGCTGAGCCATCTCTCCAGCCAGCCCGTCAGGATTTATTTAGCCCGGAGTTCCTCTGCTACACACTCACTGCCTGACCTCCGTGGCCCTCTGAAACCTGGGAGTAAGACCAATGACCCCATCACTCTTGAATCTTTCATGGCTCTAAATCCAGTACCACACAGAAACACTGCACAATTCAGCTGCCACCTTGGGATAGATCTTAGCCCCATTCACCACATTAGCACCCGCTTTTATAAGTTGAAGTAATTGCTATTTGAGAAGCAGAAAACCCCCTAGGCTCTCTTTCAGGAGGAGGAAGCCTAGCTGGGTGGGGTTTTGCCCTCAGGGTACTCTTTCCAATATTCTGGTGCAGATCAAGGAGGCCTCTAATGGCTCTAATCTCAACAATTACATTTCTCTTCCAACATGCATAGGCCGCAGCATTAAGCTTCCTAGTGCTCTCTTTCACTCCAAATTTACATTTTGTATTTTAGACTTGCTTTTTTTCACTGTATGCCTACATAAAATTTATCAGCAATAACAGATTCAATGCTAGGCTGTTTTGAAATTTCCTCAGCTAATTTGTCCAGGGGGTAAAGATGGCTCAGCAGTTAACAGCACTGGCTGCTCTTGCAGAGGACTAAGGTTCAGTTCCCAGCACCCACAGGTGGCTAACAAATATCCATAACTCCAGTTCCAGGGGATCCAATGTCCTCCCTGGTCTCCTGATCATGGCACACGTGTATTTACATACATGCAGGCAAGTACTCATACATGTTAAAAGGAAAAAAAAAAAATCAGTCCACTACTTTTTTTTTTTTATTAATTTTATTTATTTCTGTATGTGTATGAATGTACTGTCTGCATGCAAGTTTGTGTACCCGTGTCGTGCAACGCCACGGAGGTCAGAAGAGGGTGTCGGATTCCCCTGGAACTGGAGTTCTCCTGGAATTGGAGTTTCAGACGGTTCTCGGCCGCCCTGTGGGTGCTGGGGATTGAACCCGGGTCCTCTGTAAGAGCGGTCGGTGCTCTTAACCGCTAGGCCATCTCTCCAGCCCCAGTCCACTACTTGTAAATTTAGCCACAACCCAGTTCTTAGGCCACGAACCGAAGGCAGCCAGAGTCTTTGCAAAATATCCCAATTTATGTTTAAGTCTTTCTCTCTCCCTCTAAAATAATTTGAGCCAGGTTTCCACTAGTATGACCCAAAGCTCTGCTTACACCATTCTACCCCTTTTCTAGTCTACACTTCCCAAATCTTCCACCGTTAAAAAAAAAAAAGGTCAGATTCTCCACAGAAATAACCCATTTCTGGCATCAACTTCTCTAGTCCTTTCTACTGCTGTGATAAAACACCATGACCAGGCTGGGCATGGTGGCGCACTTGGGAGGCAGAGGCGGGCGAATCTTTGTGAGTTCAAGGCCAGCCTGGTCTACATAGTGAGTTCCAGGACAGCCGGAGCTACAGGGAGACCCTGTCTCAAAAAGACGAAAAAAAAAAAAAAAAAAACCAAACCACCATGACCAAGGCAACTTATGAAGATTTTACTGGGTACTGGGTGTATGATAAGAAACCATTACGGCAGGGGAGGCATGTAGGAGGTGGCACTGCAGGAGGCAGCCAAGCACAGGAAGCAGCGACAACAAAACTGGAAGCGGGCAAGGCTATGAATTCTCAGAGCCCTGTGTTCTTCCAGCAAGGCCACACCTCCTAAAGCTCCATGTCTCTCCCCGAACAGCACCAATAACTGACCATGTGTTCAAATACTTGAGGCTATGGGAGACACTTCCTGTTCAAACACCATGTTCATCAACACATTCTATTTACAGCTAGTGTTTTATTGAGAAGACACTGAACTTGATCCACCTTATCAGTTTTTTTTCTTCTGTCTTATACAACCTAGGCTTGCACACATGAGCTCTGAGCTGGGGTGAGGTTGGGGCCTGAGGCATGAGAAAGCGCAACATCCTTCTCACTGTCCGCCAATCACTCCGTGCTGCCACAGTACTGTCTGGTTATGTATTTGTTGGATGTTCAACAAACTTAATACAAACTTTGGGAAAACAAACCTACATTGAAATAGGGAGGGGATAAGGACAGCAGTATGTTCAAGAGGAAGCAAAAAAGCATGCAAAACCTCAAAGGGGTAATACTCTAACCTTCCCGAAAACTGTGGTAAGGGGTCAGGCACAGTGCTGAGTAGCTGTCTTTCCCAGGCTTCAGGACAATCCATGACAGTGGCAGAATCCTGCAGGTGGGCTGCAGAATCTTGCTCTTCTCCAGTGAGCTGGAGATGAAAGACTCCAGAGGCCAATACTGCAAGAAATCAGGCTCCATTCCCTCACTCAGAGCAGCCGTTTAGCACTTGTGGAAGATGTGGACAGCACTCCTCTTCAGGTTAAAGTAGGCACTTCATTTCTGCAGTGCAAGAGCTGCAAGAACAGCTAGATCCCAAGTTTACTCAGGGAGCGAGGCATTAAAAGTAGTGACAGCAGAAGGTCAGATCAGTAAGGCTCCTGGCAAAACATTTCTTCCTGTCAGCACTGGGCCTTGACACTGATACTGCCCTCTGCTACCCAAATGCCCAAAAGCAGGACCCAGATGATTTCAATGTGTAGAGCTGGAAGACCAAAGGATTCCCTCTGAGAAAATGCTCGTAGCAACCAACCAACCTCATTCACCCAAAATAGTAAACAGTTGGTTTCTCCGCTCAGAACCGAAAGGCTCCTGCCAGACAAGCTGTGCCACATGACCAGGTTCCCTCTTCTTGCCTCTGCCCTCCCTTCTTATACAAAGCCTGCATTGAATCAGAACAAGGAGCTAAAAACACAGCCCTTTTATTTTACTTGACAATTGTGTTTAAAATGTTTATAGATGAAAGATGCCAAATTTGGGAGCAGGAATTCAGGGAGAACTGACTTTGAAAAAAGCCATACCCCAGCACTAAGAAGGGAGTTACATGGCAAATGTGCTCAATGAATGAATAAGTGAACAGACATTTAGCAAGCTGTAAGCACTTGGTTAATAAAGTCTAAAAGAAGATATAATATATTATGTAGTTTGACCCTTTCATTTCAAAAGAAAATAGAGGCTGGCCTTCCTTTTAAAAAAAAATTTTTTTTTTTTTGGTCTTTTCGAGACAGGGTCTCCCTGTAGCCCCAGCTGTCCTGGAACTCACTCTGTAGACCAGGCTGGCCTTGAACTCACAAAGATACACCTGCCTCTGCCTCCCAAGTGCTAGGATTAAAGGCGTGCGCCACCACGCTCCGCCCTTTTCAAAATTTTAAAGCCAACAGCTTATTATGTAGCCCAGGCTGGCCTTAAACTTTCCATGCTAGGCCTGCCTCTCAGGTACAGGGATTACAGGTGTGAACAATCATGACATGACACACTAAAATAAAGGCCCTTAAGGAGCTGGCTCGAGTCAGGAACAGTGGATTGAGAAATAGTGGCAGCCCATGAGAAGTCTGAAATTTATACCATGATCTTGCCAACCTCAGCCTAACTCACCATGTGCTCTTACCCCTTTAGATGTTACCATCCCATCATTCAGTCATTGGGTAGGTGATCAGGAGAGCTATACCAGCTGCTACACAAACAGCTGCCATGTGACACCCCTTTGAATTTCCACCTAAGGGGGAAGTCCAACAAAGAGGCTGGTGGCACAGACAGATGTGCTGCCTTATTCTCCCCTAGAAGGTTCCTCAGCATGTGAAAGCTGGGCAAGTCATCGTCCTGCTGAGGAACAGAAGTAAAAACCTCTATGCTGCGTAATTAGTTCCAGTGAGAAAACAGGTAAAGTTAGGAATCTAACCTGTCACTATATCTGCCACAGCCCCAACTCACAGGGCAGTGAGGGGGTGAGGGAATAAGGGTGAATTAACATCTTTCTTCATCTACTCCCGTACAATGAAAATCCTCTTCTCAGAAACCCCTAGTCTTAGCTAGCAACACTCTTTCCTAACAAGGATAGGTGCAGATGATTACTTAGCTACCATCAGATTATAAATACTCCAAGAATCCAGCATTGGGGACAGGAAGTAACCAGGGTACAACTTGACTGGCAGGTACAAAATTATAATACTTCTTTGGAAACAATTTACAAGTTTCTTACAAAATTAAACTCACTACACAAGTCAGTAATCCTATTCCTGAGCACCCCCAAAAGATTAAAAACATATGTCCACATCAGAGCTATACATTAACATTCACAGCAAATTTTTAGTTTCCTCAAACTAGAAACAATTCAAATATCCTTTGATTTATGAAATAAAAACTTATAGTGTATCTTTTTTTTTTATTTCCGTATGTGTATGAATGTACTGTCTGCATGCAAGTCTGTGCACCCGTGACGTGCAACGCCACGGAGGTCAGAAGAGGGTGTCGGACTCCCCTGGAACTGGAGTTCTCCTGGAATTGGAGTCTCAGACGGCTCTCGGCCGCCATGTGGGTGCTGGGGATCGAACCCGGGTCCTCTGCAAGAGCGGTCGGCGCTCTTAACCGCTAGGCCATCTCTCCAGCCCCTTATAGTGTATCTTTTAAAGATTTCTTTTTATTATTTTTAATTGTACATGTGTCTGTCTGCATTTGGGGTAGTAGTGTTCCTGCACTTGAGTGCCATGCCCACATAAGGCCAAAAGATGGTGCCTGTTCCCATGGAGTAGGAGTTACAGGTAGTTGTAAGCCACAGGATGTAGGTGCTGGGAACTGTACCCTGGGGCCTCTGCAAGACCAGCAAGTACTCTTAACCACGGAGTCATGTCCCTAGCCCCCCAAATTGTGGTCTGTCAATACATGAAACAATAGATACTTCAGCTTGGCACAGCACTCAGGAGGCAGAGAGAGGCAGATCTCTGCCGAGTTCAAAGCCAGCCTGGTCTACATAGTGAGTTCCAGGACAGCTGAGGCTACAGGGGGGGACCCATCTCAAAAACAAAACAACAGAAACACTTCAGCAATCTTTTTGCTTTTATTTTTATTTTTTTTTTAATTTTATTTATTTCTGTATGTGTACGAATGTACTGTCTGCATGCAAGTCTGTGCACCCGTATCGTGCAGTGCCGCGGAGGTCAGAAGAGGGTCTCGGATTCCCCTGGAACTGGAGTTCTCCTGGAATTGGAGTTTCGGACGGTTCTCAGCCGCCATGTGGGTGCTGAGGATCGAACCCGGG
Organism: Rhizomys pruinosus; assembly: GCA_009823505.1. Classification (NCBI taxonomy): domain Eukaryota; kingdom Metazoa; phylum Chordata; class Mammalia; order Rodentia; family Spalacidae; genus Rhizomys; species Rhizomys pruinosus. The sequence goes on along the minus strand of VZQC01000682.1, from coordinate 834,216 downwards.
TCCTCTGTAAGAGCGGTCGGCGCTCTTAATCGCTAGGCCATCTCTCCAGCCCTCTTTTTGCTTTTATTTTATGTGTATTTGTGTATTGCATGCATGTATGCAATGCCCATGGAGAACAGTTGTCAGCTGCCATGCAGGTGCGGGGATTCAACCCTAGGTCTTCTGTAAGAACAACTGGTCTTCTTAACCACTAAGCCATCTCTGAGCCAACTTCAGCAATCTTTAAAAACCCATAAACCATTGTCACAGGCAACAATGCTCTAGTGTTGCTTCACCTTTTGTCAACTCAATGAACTATTATACCCCTAAAAGGGTGCTCACGAATTCATATAAACCGACCTAGTTTCTTTCCAAAAAGCACACTATAAGATCTTATGCCTCAGAATGGAGTAGTAGTTAAGGTACAGGCTCTGGGCAAGTAAGCAATGATCTAGAAGCAGAAGAATTTATTTTAGAGACCTGTGTGGGTTTCTTTTACTTTTTTTTTGGGGGGGGGGGTAAATTTTATTTATTATTTTTATTTTATGTGTATGAGTGTATTGATCCATGTGTGCAAGTTTACGAGTGTCATCCCTCCAGCCCCCCCCTTTTTTTTTTGCGGAGGTTGGGGGGAGCAGAGACAGGGTCTCCTTGTAGCCCTAGCTGTCCTGGAACTCACTCTGTAGACCAGGCTGGCCTTGAACTCACAGAGATTCACCTACCTCTGCCTCCCAAGTGCTGGGATTAAAGGCAAGCACCACTACATCCAGCTCTCTTTTTTTTTTTTTAAGTTCCTGTTTTGGAAAATGGAATTTATGAACAATATACTAGTCCATTATTTATACACAAAAATTTTATGGCGCACCAGGCATGGTGGCATACGCCTTTAATCCCAGCACCCAGGGAGGCAGAGGCAGGAGGATCTCTGTGAGTTCAAGGCCAGCCTGGTCTACATAGTGAGTTCCAGGACAGCTAAGGCTACAGGGAGACTCTGTCTCAAAAAAAGACAAAAAAAAAAAAAAAAATCCTTGAGTTACAACATTAAAATTGAGTCTTTCCTCCCAGACTGCAAGTCTATTTCCTTTTCTCTCAGGGTACTTCTCACCGTTCCCTCCCCCTCCTTGCTGGGGCTTAAGCCTAGGAACTGCCAGCCTGCTGGCCGGGGACAATTCCAAAACTTGCAGCTTCCCAAAGCTGGGAGCCCTAGTCCAGGGAGGAAGAAACACACAACTATAAATCTGTACTGAGGAGGTAGAGGCAGGAGGATTAGTTCATCACCTATCTGATCTACACAGTGAGTTCCAGGCCATCATGAGACCTTATCTCAAAAACAAAACAAAACACACAAAACCTAAAAGCAAATGACAGTCACTGAAATACAACAGAGGTAACCTTGAAAATATCATGCTAAGCAAAACGAGCCAACTCCAAAATATTACACACTGTCAGATCCTATTAATATGAAAAGCCCATAAATGGAAAATCCTGAGACAGAAAGGGGATTAACTGGTTGCCTAGAATTTGGAAAGAGAGAGAAGCTGGGGATGATGGCTAAAGGTATTATTTCAGGGATTAATAAAACTTTCATAAAATTAACCATGGTAATGATTATACAATTCCTGTAAATATACTAAAAACCAATGAATTATACATTTGAACTCAAAGAATTATACATATGAATTATATCTCATTAAACATGTTACTTAAGGGCTGTGAGTGGTGGCACATGCCTTTAATCCCAGCATTCAGGAGGCAGAGGAAGGCAGATCTCTGTGAGTTCAAGGCCAGCCTGCTCTACAGAGCGATCTCCAGGCCAGCTGGGACTAAAGGGAGACCCTGTCTCAAAAAAGACCAAAAAAATAAAACAATAAAAATTTCCAGGCATTGTAGCACACACAGTCCTACGTGGGACACTTGGGAGGTAGACGCAGAGGCAGACATCTACATAGTTTCCAGCCAACCAGGTCAACCTTATCTTTTTTTTTTTCTTTTTTGGTCTTTTTGATCTTTTTTTTTATCTTTTTGAGACAGGGTCTCTCTGTGCCCCAGCTGTCCTGGAACTCACTCTGTAGACCAGGCTGGCTTTGAACTCACAAAGATCCACCTGCCGATGCTTCCCAAGTGCTAGGATTAAAGGCGTGTGCCACCACGCCCGGCAACCTTAGCTTAAAAAAAAAAAGTCCATGTGGAAACAGGGCTAACCTAATCTACTTTATTCTTTTTTATTTTTTTTTATTAATTTTATTTCTGTATGTGTATGAATGCATGCAAATTTGTGCACCCGTGTCGTGCAATGCCGCAGAGATCAGAAGAGGCCGTCGGACTCCCCTAGAACTGAAGTTCTCCTGGAATTGGAGTTTCAGACAGTTCTCGGCTGTCATGTGGGTGCTGGGGATCGAACCCGGGTCCTCTGTAAGAGCAGTCGGCGCTCTTAACTGCTAGGCCATTCCTGCAGCCCTAACCTAATCTACTTTAAATTCTATAATTTACCTAGCACTTGGGAGGAAGAGNAAGAACAGTTGTCAGCTGCCATGCAAGGTGCGGGGATTCGACCCTAGGTCTTCTGTAAGAACAACTGGTCTTCTTAACCACTAAGCCATCTCTGAGCCAACTTCAGCAATCTTTAAAAACCCATAAACCATTGTCACAGGCAACAATGCTCTAGTGTTGCTTCACCTTTTGTCAACTCAATGAACTATTATACCCCTAAAAGGGTGCTCACGAATTCATTATAAACCGACCTAGTTTCTTCCCAAAAAGCACACTATAAGATCTTATGCCTCCGAATGGAGTAGGTAGTAGTTAAGGTACAGGCTCTGGCAAGTAAGCAATGCTCTAGAAGAGAAGGAATTTATTTTAGAGACCTGTGTGGGTTTCTTTTACTTTTTTTTTGGGGGGGGGGGGTTAAATTTTATTTATATTTTTATTTATGGTATGAGTGTATTGATCCATGTGTGCAAGTTTACGAGTGTCATCCCTCCAGCCCCCCCCCTTTTTTTTTTGCGGAGGTTGGGGGAGCAGAGACAGGGTCTCTCCTTGTAGCCCTCAGTGGTCCTGGAACTCACTCTGTACGACCAGGCGGCCTTGAAACTCACAGAGATTCACCTACCTCTGCCTCCCAAGTGCTGGGATTAAAGCAGACAGCACCACTACATCCAGCTCTCTTTTTTTTTTTTTAAAGTTCCCTGTTTTGGAAAATGGGAATTTATGAACAATATACTAGTCCATTATTTATACACAAAAATTTTATGGCGCACCAGGCACTGGGCATACGCTTTAATCCCAGCACCCAGGGAGGCAGAGGCGGGAGGATCTTCTGTGAGTTCAAGCGGACAGCCGTGTTACATAGTGAGTATCCCAGGACAACTAAGGCTACGGGAGGACTCTGTCTCAAAAAAACGACCAAAAAAAAAAAAAAAAAAAAATCCCTTTATAATAAGAAAAAAAGATTCTTCCTTAAAAACAAAAAAAATGAAAAATGGATGCTGAGCTGTGACTGGAAGGTCTTTGGTCTCAGCTACACTGCTAATTCCTGGTTGTATAACTTCAGGGGGGTCTTTGGTCTCAGCTACACTGCTAATTCCTGGTTGTATAACTTCAGGGGGGTCTTTGGTCTCAGCTACACTGCTAATTCCTTAGACGCTGAGCTGGGGGTTGGGGGTCTTTGGTCTCAGCTACACTGCTAATTCCTGGTTGTATGATTTCAGGGCAGCATCTTATCTCCAGAAAGCAGTGACGAAAACAGAGTGCCCCCTCATCTTCAAAATGCAGTATTCTTTGGAAAAACAAAAGACCCCGAATAGCTAAATCAACCCTGAGTGAAAAGAGCAAACAGGAGGATCTCTTATACCAGATTTTAAAAACTAACTACAGGGCTATAGTCATAAAAAACAGCCTGGTAATGGCACAAAAACGGACCTGTTGACCAATGGAACAAAACCGAAGATCAAAATTGAGCATACAATTCAGCCATCTCAATTTGACAAGGGGGCCAAGAAACCACAATGGAGAAAAGACAGCACCTTCAGCAAGTGTGTTGGCAAAATGGATCACCACTTGTAGAGAATGAAAAACACCCCTACCCCTCACCTGTACAAAATTCACTCCAGATGATCAAAAGACCTCAACGGTGAAACCCCAAACTCTGAAGGTGATAGAAAGAAAGTTGCAGCAGTACTAAAGACATAGGGCGTAGGAAAGACTTCCTAAATCAGACAGCAGCTGCACAGGAAATTAAGGTCACAAATTGACAAATGGGACCTCATCAAAACTCAAAAAGCTTCTGTAACATCAAAAAAAAACAATCAAAGAAGTGAAGAGAAATCCCACAGAGTGGAGAAACCTCACCCAGAGATACATCTGACCAAGCATTGATTTCCAGAATATATAAAACTACTCAAAAAACAAAGAAAGAAAAAGAAAACAATGACCCCCACTCAATGATGGAGCAAAGAACTGAACAGAGACTTCACAAACGTGAGGAATTAGAGAAATTAGAGATGTAGAAAAACCTTAAGAAGTGTTCAACATCACTAATCACTAAGGAAATGCACAATCAAAAACCAGTTTAAGATATTTAAGGTAGCATCTTACTCCAATAAAAACTGGCTAGGATCAATAAAAACGAAATCGAACCCCAAGTGCTGACGAGGTTGTGGGGAAAGGATGAACACTCATCCACTGCTAGTGGAATGTAAACTTCTTGGTACACCACCTATGGAAAGCAGTGTGGGAAACCCTTGGAAGACTTGGACAGAACTTGCCAACCGACCCAGCCCTACCACTCCTGGGCATGTACACCCAAGACTATTACGCCACCACAGAGATAATGCACGGCCATGTTTATTGCAGCTCCTTACACAATAGCAAGGAGCATGAACCAAGCTAAATGCCCCCTCAACCTGAACCGACTGCTGGATCGAGAAAATTTGGTACATCTACACAATGAGAGCTTTTCTACTGCAGCAGTAAAGAAAGACAGCATCACAGAGCTTTGCAGGAAAATGGCTGGAGCTAGAGGACATCATGCTGAGTGAAGTAACACAGTCCCAGAAAAACAAACGACGAATGGTATCCCTCATCTGTGGATGCTAGTGCCAACTACCCAGTTGTAAGTATTTCTTGTGTAGGGCCCCTTAAGCTTTTGTACAAAGCAGTTGGGCATAATACATTTTGGAAACAACAACAACAACAACAGAAAAGACTGCATCAAAGAACTGACTGAAACATTGAACTTCTGCTCAAAACAGTCAACTTCCCCATGGAAAATACTGAGAAAGACTGAGAGATGGAAAGCATGTTTGGCAGAATGCATGAGCTCTGGCGGGGTGGGGGAATGAGCGGGAACACGGGTCTAGATTTGTTAAAAATAAATAAATAAATTTATGTGAAAAAAAAAACAAAATGCAGTATTCTCTAAGATTTAAAGTAGTAATGTACAAACTATACCCTTACTTCTTTTTTTTTTAATTTTAACTTATCTATTATTCTGAGCAGGGGGCTGTTCACATGCCAACAAGTGTGTGTAGAGGTCAGAGGAACAAATCTGTGAAGTCTGCTCTCTTCTTCCACCACCCCCCCTTTTTTTTTTTGGTCTTTTTGAGACAGGGTCTCCCTGTAGCTCCAGCTGTTCTGAGATTAAAGGCATCCACCACCACGCCCAGCTTCTTCACTTTTATGGAGGTTCTGAGGACTGAACTTAGGTCATCAGGCACCTTGCTTGCTGAGCCATCCTGCTGTCCTTCATATTCTTTTTGAGTTTTTTGTTTGTTTGGTTTTTTGTCTTTTTTGAGACAGGGTCTCCCTGTAGCCCCAGCTGGCCTGGAACTCACTTGTAGACCAGGCCAGCCTTGAACTCACAGAGATCAGTGTGCCTATGACCTGTTTGGGGCTCAATTTTGTTGTTGCACAACACTCATCTTACCGCAGAGATAAATGCACATCTATGTTTATTGCAGCTCTCTTCACAATAGCAAAGAGCTGGAACCAACGCAAATGCCCCTCAACTGATGAGTGGATAATGAAAATGTGGTACATCTACACAATTGAGTTCTATGCAGCAGTAAAGAAAGATGACATCAGGAGTAGTACGACTGGGTCAGGTGGTAAGCTCATTTTGAGGTTTTTTTAATTTTATTTATTTATTATTTTTTTATGTGTACGAATGTACTGTCTGCATGTAGGTCTGTGCACCCATGTTGTGCAATGCCGCGGAGGTCAGAAGAGAGTCTCGGATTCCCCTGGAACTGTAGTTAAAAACAGTTCTCAGCAGCCATGTGGGTGCTGGGGACCGAACCGGGGTCCTCTGCAAGAGCTGTCAGTGCTCTTAACAGCTAGGCCATCCCTCCAGCCCCTCATTTTGAGTTTTTAAAGGGTTCTCCACACTGCTATCCATGGTGGTTGTACAAGTTTACGTTCCCACCACCAGTGGATGAGTATTCCCCTTTCCCCACAACCTCTCCAGCACTTGCTGTCTTTTGTTTTCTTGATCTTAGGCAGTCTTATCAGAAATATCTTAAAGTAGTTTTAATTTGCATTTCCTTAATTATTGACAATGTTGAACACTTTTTTTTTTTTTTTTTTTTTTTTTTTTTTTTTTTTTTTTGTCTTTGAGACAGGGTCTCCTCTGTAGCCCCCAGCGTCCTGGAACCACTCTGTATAGACCAGGCGGCCTTGAAACTCACAAGAGATCCGCCCCTCTGCCTCCCAAGTCGCTAGGATTAAAGGCATGCGCCACCACGCCCACCTGTTGAACACTTTTTTTTTTTTTTTAATTTATATTTATTTTTTGTATGTGTTATGAATGTTCTTACTGCTGACATATAGGTGTGCCCTGCTTTGTGCAATTGCTCGCAGGGCGACGGCGAAGAGGGTGTTACGCTTCCCCTGGGAACTGTAGTTAAAGCGGTCTCCAAGCTCGCCTCCATGTGGGTGCTGGGAATCGACCCCGGGTCCTCTGCAAGGGGCAGTGTAGGTTGTCTGAACCACTAGGTTATCTCTCCCAGCCCCCTGTTGAACACTTTTTAAGATGTTTCTCAGCCTATTTTTTCCTCCACTGTGAGGTCTCTTTTCAGCTTTTAGTCCATCTTTGCAAGTTGGAACATTTGTTTTCTTCTTTTTTTTTTTGGTCTTTTCGAGACCAGGGTCTCCCTGTCGCCCCAGCCTGTCCTGCAACTACACTCTGGATCGACCAGCGGGCCTTGAATCACGAAGATCCGCCTGCATCTGCCATCCCCAAGTGATAGGATTAAAAGGTGCCTGCACCACCAGCCGCTCTCTTTGTTTTCTTGACAGTTACATATTCTTGGTGTTAATTGCTCTTTCATATGTATCAGCGGTGAATGTTTCCTCCCACTCTGTGGGTTTTTCCTTCACTTGTTTTCTTTTGCTGTAACAAAAGCTTTTGACGTTAACTGAGGTTCCACTTAACTGTTACCTTATATTTCCTATGTGGCTCGCTGTCTGATTTAGAGAGTCCTTTTCCTAGGACTGAAGGCATGCGCCAGCTGGTCTACAGAGTGACGTTCCAGGACGCGTGGGCACTAACAGGGAGACCCTGTTTCAAAAAACCAAAAAAAAAAAAAAAAAAAAAAAATCAAAACATGGACCTTTTCCGTTACACCGATGTCTTGTTAGTTGCTGCCAACGTTTATCGTTCTATCACTCAGAGTTTGGTTTACATTGAGTCTTTGATCCCATTTGTAGTTGATTTTTGGTACAGGGTAAGGAGTACGGGATTTAATTTTTTCTTCTACAAGTGGGTGATCCATTTGCCAACATCACTTTGCTAGAAAGCTGTCTTTCCTCATTGAGACTTTTTTGCTCTTTGTTCAACATAGGAGGTGGCTGAAAATTGTATTGAGCTCAAAGTTGGATCTCCAATTTTGTTACCATTGGTCAGAGGGGTCTGTTTTTGTGTCAGTACGAGGCNTTAAGGTAGCATCTTACTCCATAAGACTGGCTAGGATCAAGAAAACAAATGATACCAAGTGCTGGAGAGGTTGTGGGAAAGAT
>VZQC01000682.1:778724-821224 GCA_009823505.1 Rhizomys pruinosus | reverse complement strand
TCACATGGCGGCTAAGAACTGTCTTTAAGCCAGGCGTGGTGGTGCATGCCTTTAATCCTAGCACTCGGAAGGCAGAGTGGATCTCTGTGAGTTCCAGGCCAGCTGGTGCTATAGGGAGATCCTGTCTCAAAAAGACAAAACAAAACAAAAACAAAAAACAAAAACAAAAAAACACTAAAAACAAAAAACCACCCCAAAACCAAAACCAAAAAAAATTAATATTTTGGTGAATTCTCAATAATGTTCCTAAAGACATGCTTGGAACTTAACATTTCTTTAGACAGTCTCTGTTAGCACTTCCTACATTACATGACCTAGTAAATTAAATAAAAAGCATCACCCAAAATAGGGAACTGGTCACAATCTCTCCCAAGATTCCTTGTTCTGGTTCTCTGACTAACACTGACTCATTTAAAGAGCAGAGACAACACAGAGCACCTACAAGCTGTCTGAACACAACGCTGTATTGCACAGCTGCAGAGCACACTGTGTACTCTCCATTTCCTGCAAGTACAACTTTCTTAAACAGAAAAAATAAGATTAAAGAAAATGTAGCTACCTCACTGTGCCTTTCTGTAATCCTGCTTTCAGAGAGAAAAAAAGGTGTAGAATTTAATGTTTCTTAAACACAATTAAAAAAATTTTTAGAGGCTGGAGAGGTGGCTCAGCAGTTAAGAGCACTGACTGCTCTTCCAGAGGACCCCCTACGTGCAGACAGTACACTCATACACATAAAAACAAATTAAAGGTCACTGTTGTCTATAATCACAAACTCAAAAATGGTTTTGCTTTCTGCTTTATTTCTCAGAATGGGTCTTACTATGTGACCCAGGCTAGTTTCAAAGTTCCAACCTTCCTGCCTCTGCCACTCAGGTGGAAAGATTCAGGCATGTACCACAGACAAAGAAAGCCTGGCTTTCAAAAATGCTTTAAATATCTTTTTCCAATAATTCACTCTTTTTTACAACTGACTTTGAAAGCAAGAGCTGACATTTAGGTAGACTTTGAAAGTACACTGTACAACACAAAGAAAATGTCCTGCTCGTGATCTGTAGTTTCTACATAGTTTGAATATATACTAGAAGACTGATCTCCACTGTGAACTAGAGGGCATGGAATCTTTCAAAGGTAGGGGCCTATAGGAAGATGGTTAGGTTACTGGAGGTACTGCCTTCACAAGGGATTAATGAATCTCTCATAGGACCCAGTTAGTTCCTACAAGAACAAAATATGGTAAAAAAGAAAGCCTGGCACCTTCACTGCTTGGGTTCCTATCTTGCAGTATTCTTTCCCTACAATGCTGTTGCTGGCATGTTGTGATGCAGCTGGCAAACCCTTACCAGGGCCAGGCACAAGTCAACACTATGGTTTTAGACCACCAGAATTATGAGCTACCAGAATCTTTTCTTTGCAAATTACCCATTCACAGGTATTTTGTTATAGCAATGGAAAACAGACTAAGGGCGAAACTAACTTTACTTAAACTCTCCCCCCATAATTTCTTCTTAGACTGTGATACTTCTGCTTCTGCTGGGATTAAAGGTGTGTGCCACCATACCTGGCACAAAATTTTCATACTATATCTACTAAATTAAAGGTCTATCCCTGCCGGGCGTGGTGGCGCACGCCTTTAATCCTAGCACTTGGGAGGCAGAGGCAGAGGCAGGCAGATCTTTGTGAGTTCAAAGCCAGCCTGGTCTACAGAGTGAGTTCCAGGACAGCTGGGGCTACAGGGAGACCCTGTCTCGAAAAGACCAAAAAAAAAAGGTCTAGCCCAGCCCTACAAAGAAAAAGAATACCATACTCCTACAGCTCTTCCTCTTATTGGTGTTTTCCAATCTCTTTATGAGAACAGTCCTCTGTGGATAATTATGTGTCCAGCCTCCAGCTAGCATTTCCACCTAGCACCAGAACAGATACCTGTTTTCAACTTTCTTCAACTGCTCCCATTCCCAAGCCATCATCAGTGCACAGGGAAGCCAATAGCTAAGGAAATTCTGAAAAACCTGTGTATCCCTGCTCTGTCCTGTCCCATTTAAAAGACTGTTGGCTATGCTGTGTACTAGTAAGGGCCTAAAGAAATCTCAGTCCTTGCCCTCTGAGGTAAACTAAGTCCCAGGGGACTATGCATGGGGGCATCTCTTGAAATGTCCAGTCTTCCTGTGCAGGGAGGTCTTAGAGATCCACTAATGGGACTTCAGCCAGTGTCCAGTCTATAAAGAGGAAAGTCTGCTCCTGCTTCAAAAAGGGAAGCCTGGTCTAGCAAGATCTGACTTAGGCCAGTCTTGTGGAGTATATGGAACTGGTAAATGAAAAGGCAAAGGGACCCAGGGGCTCCCTCACCCCCTCCAAATTCTGAGTGACCCCTGAGGACCAGATCCTCAACTGACCTTGAGAAACAAAAACCTTGGTTAATCTGGGCTGTGTGGCCTTAAACATCCAAAAGGAAAGTATAACCAGAAATAAATAATTAGTAAGGCATGAGAAATTGTATTTCAGGTATAAAACTTGAGATCTTAGTAAAAAGACAAAAGAGCACAGTAGTTTTGCCTGTCTTATTGGCAAGTGCAGCTACCCTGTGGCTGCCACTGCTTTTGCCATCCTTCAAAGACATGAGAAGACACAGCTTTTCAACCTTCCAATATGGACTGAAGACTCATGTCTCTCCAAGAATCCTCCAAACCTTCAGTGCCAGATGGGGACTGCTGAGACAGCCAACTTACGGACTGAGCTACTACTGGGGTTTCAGCCTCTTCAGAGTGTAGACTGCCATTGTTGGACTACCCAGGCTGTATCACAGAGACCAGTACAGGAAGATCAAGACAGGACTCAGTGCTTACTGAACCTCATTTGGTGACCATGGGAAGGGAATACCCCAATGTGGAGCACAAGGGCAGAACTGATGGTTGTCTGGGCTTGCCAAGGAGGAGCCTTCAAACATGACATCTTTCAGCATAATAAAGAAAAAAAAAAACATAAGCTGAAGATGCTAAAACCTAAAAAAAAAAAAAATCTCAAAGGCAAGTTCTTCCTATGGGTACAGAAGAGCAGGACTAACACAACTGGGAAACTTGGTCATTTGTGGCTTACTGTGACTCTTGTGATTGCCCCCAAACACACTACCATTTGGTCTTTCTGTGGCTCAAATGTCACCAGTCGATTTCTCTGTATTATGAACTGTCAACAAAACCACCAAGAGTATATATTCTGAAGGGAAAACTGTCAGGTGACGCCAGCCTACATTCTGCTGGCTTTCTCATACTCTGTGACTCTTCATGTCTCTCAAGGTCCAAAGCTACTAGAGCCCCTCCATCACAAGGTCCCTCCCTCAGGGCTGGAGAGATGGCCTAGCGGTTAAGAGCGCCAACCGCTCTTACAGAGGACCTGGGTTCGATCCCCAGCACCCACATGGCGGCCGAGAACCGTCTGAAACTCCAATTCCAGGAGAACTCCAGTTCCAGGGGAATCCGACACCACCCTCTGCTGACGCTCTGCGCGCATTGCACGGACCAGGTGCACCAAACCTGCAATACAGACGTCACATATGAACACAATACAGAAATAAATAAAAAAAAAACAATTTAAAAAAAAAAAAAAAAAAGCCTGCGGGGGTGCGCACGCTTATCCTAGCACTCGGAGGCAGAGGGCAGGCGGAACTCTGTGAGACAGAGGCCAGAGCCTGTGGCTCTACCAAAGTTGGAGTTCTCAGACATGCTGAGACTGACAGGAGGACCCAATGTCTCAAAAGACCAAAAAATAAATAAAAATAAATAAGATAAATAAAAAATAAAATCAAGTCCCCTCGTATCCCACCTCTTCAAGTCTTTGAATGGGTCATTTTCTCTTCGAAATTTAATAAAGTTTTCCTTCACAGCCGTACTCAGGGTTACATGTTACATGTTACATGTACAGACATCAATCCTCTAGTTCACAGGACACCCACAAAAATAAGACAAAAGGGACAAACATTTAACTAGCTGCTATCTATAGTGTGGGAATGCAAAGAGGGTTTAGCTCTGTGGTGCAGTGAGGTGACAGGGCTACCTCAAAAGTACTATATTTAGAGTCATTTCCAATTCAGAATAATTTGATAACTTTTATTTTTTATTTTTTTTTTTTTAATTTATCTTTGTATGTGTATGAATGTACTGTCTGCATGCAGGTCTGTGTACCCGTGTCGTGCAATACCGCGGAGGTCAGAAGAGGGTCTCGGTTTCCCCTGGAACTGGAGTTCTCCTGGAATTGGAGTTACAGACGGTTCTTAGCTGCCATGTGGGTGCTGGGGATCGAACCCGGGTCTCGTCTGCAAGAGCGTCGGTGCTCTTAACCGCTAGGCTATCTCTCCAGTCCCTAATTTGATAACTTTTAAGTGGAAGGTTCTAAGAAAAAGAAAAAAAAAAAAAAGAAGTGGAAGATTCAAGCTGGGCGTGGTGGTGCAAGCCTTTAATCCCAGCACTAGGGAGGCAGAGGCAGAGGCAGGTGGATCTCTGCAAGTTCAAGGCCAGCCTGATCTACAAAGCAAGTTCCAGGCCAGCTGGGGCTACAGGGAGACCCTGTCTCAAAAACACCAAAAAAAAAAACCCCAACAACAGCAACAACAACAACAAAAAAACAAAAGTGGAAGGTTCATCATACATGCTAACTTCAGATTCTGATACCGTTCAACACACACATGAACACACACACACACACACACACACACACACACTTTTTTTTAAAAAAAAAGGTTAAAAATGATTCTAGGCCTCAAATATAGGCTCTTGGCATATTATGAAAATAATAGTCTTTATCAGGACTGTTTTCAGCATTTTCCAGTATTTAAAAACAAAATCAGTGCTGGGGAGATAGCTCAGTGGATGCTTTGCCACAAAAGTATGAAGGGCTGGAGTCTGGATACTAGTATCTCTGTAAATGCTGGTGGGCATGGTGGCCTACCTGTGCTCAGGATTACACAAATCCCCAGAGCAAGCTGGTTAGTTTGACTAACTGAAATGGCAAGTTCTGGGTCCTAAGACCCTGCCTCAGGAAAATAGAGTCTTGGAAAAGATGCCTAACCTCGGGCTGGAGAGATGGCCTAGCGGTTAAAAGCGCCAACTGCTCTTGCACAGGACCCAGGTTTGATCCCCAGCACTCACATGGTGCTGAGAACCATCTTTAACTCCAGTTCCAGGGGAATCCGAGACCCTCTTCGGACCTCCGCAGCATTGCATGACACGGGTGCACAGACCTACATGCAGACAGTACATTCATACACATAAAAAATAAATAAAATTTAAAAAAAGATGCCTTAACCTCTGACTTCCATGTGTACACACACACATTCTTGCACACAGGTGTACCCATATAAATGTGAGTATGTATACACACATGTACCTAAATGATCACACATACATATGACAATAAATAAAACCTCCCAACTAGTATATTAAGAAAATTAGTCATTTCGTGGTTTTAAATCAAATGCTAGCTGGGCGTGGTGGCGCAGGCCTTTAATCCTAGCACTCGGGAGGCAGAGACAAGCAGATCTCCTTGTATTAAAAAGACCAAAAAAGAAAATTAACTGCTTTGTGGATTAAAAAAAAAAATCTAAGCAGGGCATGGTGGCGTCTTTAATCCTAGCACTCGGGAGGCAGAGGCAGGCGGATCTTTGTGAGTTCAAGGCCAGCCTCGTCTACGGAGTGAGTTCCAGGACAGCTGGGGCTACAGGGAGACCCTGTCTCAAAAACACACAAAAAATAAACAAATTAAAAATCTAGACTTCTCAAGCTTAAATCTCAGGTATTTCAGATAATCTTAAGATAAATGCTCATCTGGTCAGAATTCAGACCACAGCTGGTTCACTGGCCTTTCTGTTAAGAAACAGCAACTTTTCTAATTAACTAAACCCAGTAAATGATGCAAAGAGTTTAAATTTACCTCTACTTTCGAGAAAACTGAAAATTATTCTTTCAATCATGACCTCACATTCAAATGTCACCCCTACAAATTCAAGCACTTATGTTGAGGGGAAGCAAAGGAAAGAAGTTACTTCAGTAAGTGACAGTCTAGAAGGAGGTTTGATCAGCAGAATCCTCACTACAGAATCTCAAGATTGTGACAGATGGCACTGACAAGTTTTACAACAACATTGGCTAGTATCCAGTTACTCTACAACCTCAGCCACCTGGGAGGCTCAGCAGGATCATTTGAATCCGACCTGGGCTGAATGAATAACTGAAGGATCAAGTGCCATTTGAGACTGGAATGGAATCTGGATCATCCTTGAGGAAAAGTGACTGCTACCTGATCATCTTTGACCATCTTGGGCCTGGCTCCAGATCTACCTATTCCAAGAAATGTTCCCTGATTGACCCTAAAACATGGGTAATTTCTATAGCTCTAGTGTCAGTATAAAATGCCCTCCCACTTTGTGGCAAAAGGATTGCATTCACCTGCAAATGAATGCTAAACTCTCTGAAAAAGATTAGTATCTTTATTTTGCCACAAAATAAAAGGAGGCTCTCTCCAATGGATACTCCATATGCACAATCAGATCCCCACAGTAATCTAGTCCAACTTCTTTCAACCAGCATTTCCTTTTTTTTTTTTTTTTAATTTTATTTTTGTATGAATGTACTGTCTGCATGTAGGTTTGTGCACCCGTGTCATGCAATGCCATGGAGGTCAGAAGAGGGTGTCGGATTCCCCTGAAACTGGAGCTAAAGACGGCTTTCAGCCGCCATGTGGGTGCTGGGGATTGAACCCGGGTCCTCTGCAAGAGCAGTCAGAGCTCTTAACCTCTAGGCCACCTCTCCAGCCGTCAACCAGCATTTCCTTAGCAGCAACAACAGATCCAACCAGCAATGTTATATATTAGCACTGCCAGATTGCAGACAAAGGCAAGTGGAAAGAGATCAAACTCAAATCAGCCCCTGACTTACCACTGCTCCCACTCACCAAGAACACTGCTCCCACTCACCAAGAACAAGCCAGTCGGGAGCCACGCTGCTGCTGTGGACCCACTGGAGATTCACTAGTTCAAAATCACTACTCAGCCATAACAAAACCCTGGGGACAGCGGGTGATCAGAGATAAAGGGCCAGTTCCTACAGAGATGCTGGCAAAGGTTCTAAGATGTGACATCTCCAGGGGCTTCACAAGTGACTCACTGACTTCACAGTCCTGGGATTATCTCCAGAAGACTGAACCAAAGACTGAGGAAAAGGTCAACACTGCAGACGCCTAAATCAGCCAGTGTTTTTCTTAAGAAGAATAAACTTTCAGTATCTATGTAAAATCATGCAAATGTAGATTTATGTATAAAAGATTTCTTCTTTAAAAGTTTTTTTGGGTTTTTTGTTGTTGTTGTTGTTGTTGTTGTTGTTTTTGAGACAGGGTCTCCCTATAGTCCCAGCTGGCCCAGAATTCACTATGCAGACCAGGCTGGCCTCTAACTCAGAGATCTGCTTGCCTCTGCCTCATGAGTGTTGGGATTAAAGGTGTGCATCACCCACCTGGCTTAAAAGGCTTTTTTTGCTGGGCGTGGTGGCGCACGCCTTTAATCCTAGCACTCGGGAGGCAGAGGCAGGTGGATCTTTGTGAGTTCAAGGCCAGCCTGGTCTACGGAGTGAGTTCCAGGACAGCTGGGGCTACAGGGAAACCCTGTCTCGAAAAGACAAAAAAAAAAAAAAGGCTTTTTTTAATATTTCATTTTCAGGGGGGCAGCTGGGAGTGCTGGATGCTCTTGTAGAGGCCTGAGTTCGGTTCCCAGAATTCACATGGCAACTAACAACTACCAGTAACTCCAATTCCAGCTGTATTCTGACCTCTGTGGACACTGCACATGTGGTGTACTTACATACATGCAGGCAAAAGACACATGCACAAAAAAATACAAATTTAAATTTTTAATTATTTTTAATTATGAGTGTCTGTGTAAATGCAAATGTGGGTACCATGGAGGACAGAGGCACAAGATCCCCTGGAGCAGGGGCTACAGATGGTTGTGAGGCACAGGACAAGGGTGCTAGGAGTAGAACTCAGGTCCCCTGCAAGAGCAGTACATGCTCTTAACTGTTGAGCCATAGAAAAAATTTCTTAAGCAAAACTTAAAATAGTAACAATTTCCTTAGTGAGGAGTGGTGAGCATAGGTGATGTTATTCAATACTGAGTTCTGACTGCTGCATTTGTCAGATGCTGGGTTTTGTTTTGTTTTTGTACATACCATGTTTCTAAAACCAATGGTTTCCCTTCCAACCCTCACCTTCATAGCCTGGGCAGAAAAGACTTATGGCAGCCCTCACCTTCATAGCCTGGGCAGAACAGACCTATGGCAGCCCTCACCTTCATAGCCTGGGCAGAACAGACCTATGGCAGCCCTCACCTTCATAGCCTGGGCAGAACAGACCTATGGCAGCCCTCACCTTCATAGCCTGGGCAGAACAGACCTATGGCAGCCCTCACCTTCATAGCCTGGGCAGAACAGACCTATGGCAGTCCTCACCTTCATAGCCTGGGCAGAACAGACCTATGGCAGTCCTCACCTTCATAGCCTGGGCAGAACAGACCTATGGCAGTCCTCACCTTCATAGCCTGGGCAGAACAGACCTACAGCAGCCCAATGCACTAGCTGCCAGCAAACACATGACACACCCGAAAAGTTCGCTCTATAAAATAACCATTAAATATTGCTGAATATAGTATTCAAATTCTCTGATAACCAAATACAATAATCACTATGCTTACTAAGGTTGGTGATTTTTTTTTTTTTAAATAATAATTTTTAATTTAATTTTATTTATTTTTGTATGTGTATGAGTGTGCTGTCTGCATGTAGGTTTGTGCACCCGTGTCGTGCAATGCCGCGGAGGTCAGAAGAGGGTGTCGGATTCCCCTGGAACTGGAGTTCTCCTGGAGTTGGAGTTTCAGACGGTTCTCAGCCGCCATGTGGGTGCTGGGGATCGAACCCGGGTCCTCTGTAAGAGCGGTCAGCGCTCTCAACCGCTAGGCCATCTCTCCAGCCCCAAGGTTGGTGATTTATGACTAGGATACATCATGGTTGAAAGTGTGGCCAAAAAGAAGAATACTGCAATCTTAGAAACCAGATTCTTAGTTTACAGAAAGTACCCCCAAATCCCAGTTACTATGAAAAGAACCTATTACTAATATTCCCCCACCTTAAATTTCCAGTGGCACCTACACCTGTAGTCCTGGCTACTCAAATCAAAGAACTGACTGAAATGGTTGAACTTCTGCTCATAACAGTCAACTTCCACATTTGGAGAATTTTGAGAAAGAGATGAAAAGCATGCTTGGCAGAATGCATGAGCTCTGGTGGGGGTGGGGGTGGGGACACGGGTCTAGATTTGATTAGTAACATAATCTTGTACAAAATATATATATATAATAAAAAATAAATCCTGGCTACTCAAAAGAGGCTAAGGTAGGAGCAGCAGGAGGTTTTTTAAAATAAATCTCGTGGGGCTGGAGAGATGGCTCAGCGGTTAAGAGCGCCGACTGCTCTTGCAGAGGACCTGGGTTCCATTCCCAGCACCCACATGGCGGTTAAGAACTGTCTTTAACTCCAGTTCCCGGGGAATCCGATGACCTCCACAGCATTGCACGACATGGGTGCACCAACCTACATGCAGACAGTACACTCATACGCATAAAAAATAGTAATTAAGGCCGGGTGTGGTGGCGCACGCCTTTAATCCTAGCACTTGGGAGGCAGAGACAGGCGGATCTTTGTGAGATCAAGGCCAGCCTGGTCTACAGAGTGAGTTCCAGGACAGCTGGGGCTACAGGGAGACCTTGTCTCAAAAAGACCAAAATAAATAAATAAATAAATAAATAAATAAATAAATAAATAAATAAATAAATAAATCTTGAGTGTGTGTGTTTGAGACCATTTTTTTAAAGGATTTATTTAATGTATATGAGTGTATTGCCTGCATGTAGGTAAGCACACCTGTCATGCGATGCCCTTTCAGAAGAAGGTGGGTGGATCCCCTGGAACTGGAGTTTGCCATGTGGGTGCTGGGTCTTCTGCAAGAGCAGCCAGTTCTCTTAATCACTCAGCCATCTCTCCAGCCCTCAGCCCAAGAGTTTAAGACCAGCCTGGGCCATAAGACTCCTTATGGCCAGGTTGGTCTTAAACTCCTGGTCCTTTGCAGGACCAGGTTGGCCCTGGTGGTACACACCTTTAATTCCAGCTGTATTAATTACTTTTCTGTTGCTGTGATAAAATACCATGATAAAAGCAACTTAATTGGGAAGCAGGGGCAGGTGATCTCTTTTGAGTTTGAGGCCAACCTGGTCTGCAAAGAGTTCCAGGTCAGCCAGGGATACATAGTGAGGCCCTGTCTCAAAACATAAAACAAAACAAAACAAAAAGACAAAAATAAGCAAAAAGACTGCAACCAAACAAATAAGAGTAAATAAAAAAAAAAAACAAAACCCTCTTTGGGGGCTGGAGAGATGGCTCAGTGGTTAAGAGCATCAACTGCTCTTACAGAGGACCCAGGTTCAATCCCCAGCACCCACATGGCGGATGGGAACTGTAACTCCAGTTCCAGGGGAATCAGACACCCTCTTCTGACCTCTGCGGCATTGCACGACATAGGTGCACCAAGCTACATGCAGACAGTACCTTCATACACAGAAAAAATAATAAATTTAAAAAAACAAAACAAAAAAAACCCACTTTGGCTGTGCATGGGCAGAGGGCAGAGGCAGAGGCAGAGGCAGAGGCAGAGGCAGAGGCAGAGGCAGAGGCAGAGGCAGAGGCAGAGGCAGAGGCAGAGGCAGAGGCAGAGGCAGAGGCAGAGGCAGAGGCAGAGGCAGAGGCAGAGGCAGAGGCAGAGGCAGAGGCAGAGGCAGGCGGATGTCTGTGAGTTCAAGACCTACCTGATGTCTGTGAGTTCAAGGCCTGCCTGGTCTACCTGGTCTACATAGTGAGTTCCAGGACAGCTTGAGCCTACAGGGAGACCCAGACTCAAAAAGAAAAACAACACAAAACAAAACAAACAAAAACCCACTTCCTGCTAGGAGTGCACAGAGTGTAAATAAACCCTAGGCAAGTGCACTTGTTCACATTCCATTAGCCACTCTCCTCCCTCCATTCTTTTTTTCTTTCTTTTTTTTTTGTCTTTTTGACATTCCCTCCATTCTTACCTACTTTTTGCAGTGTTGGCAATGGAACCCAGGGCTTCAAGCACGCTAGGCAAAGCATTTTATGACAGCTACACCTCCAGTACATATTTTATTTTTTATTATTTACATAATCATGCAAGAGATTGAACTATTCTCAGCTAGTGTTATCAGAAACAGGTTTAATCTTCACAATAACCCAGGAGTTCGCAATCATGGGGACTTTGGGCTCCAAGGGAATGTGGTGATGCTATCTGGACACATGTCTACTTGCTGTAGCTAGAGGCTGCTCTGGCATCTCATAGGCAGGAGCACAACCCAGTCCAGGTCATCTAACTCAAAATACTGCCAGTGCCAGAGCTGAGAGGCCCTGTGTCTCTACTGAGTTAAGAACTACAGAGACACCAGAAGTTAAGAAACTTGCCTAAACTCACACAGGCAGGGTCTGCAAAACCAAGACCTGAACCTACCAGTCAAGCTCCAGTTTCCAATCTCTTACAAGTCAGAAAGCTTACCCACAACTTCCTCTGATCTTCCTTGTTTTTCTCCCTCTTCTAGATTCCTGACTTAAGAGAATGGCACATTTGTTTATTCGTCCAAAATTCTGTCTATCCATTTAACAAGTATTCACTGAGTATCCACTCCATGAGAGCAACTACTCAAGGCAACTCCAGGTGAACAATATCTCAGTCCTTGTGCCATAGATGTTTTTGACTCATCCATCCATGATAATCCATCCATGGACTCACATCCGTCCCATGATCTAGTCCTTGGACATGCTAAGCATGTTCACACTTCTGCCTAGAAACCCTCCTAAACCCTGAAACACATGGAGCCAGATGATTCCATCCTTCATTTCTCAAAAAGGTCTTCCTAATCATTCTAAATTACCTACAAGTGTTTCCCACCTATCCCCGGCTTCTATTATGTTTTTCTTACCAGCATTTATTACCAGTACCATGCAATGTTTTGTTTACTGTTAGTGACCTCACCATTACCAGAACATAAGTTCCATTGAAGCTTTAGGTCCAGAATCAAGTAGTGCTACAGACATGGGTCTGCAGTTAAGACCACATACAACTCTTACAGAGGAGGGGAGTCTGTTTCCCAGCACCCATGTTAGGCAGCTCACAACTGCCTGTAACTCCAGCTCCAGGGAGATCCAATCCCTGTAGCTTTTGTGGGCACCTGCACACAAAAGCAAACACATGCCTCACACACATACGCAAATTAATTTTTTTTTTTTTTTTTTTTTTTNTTTTTTTTTCTTTTTGGGGTACGTGTTGTACCAGTGCTACAGGACTTTGCTGTGTGTTCATACACAGTCTCAAGTTTATAGGTAAAGGCAGATAAGTAATTATAGCAGAAAAGGGGTTATAATAATGGGTTATTCAGACTACTCTGGGTAAACAAAACAGGGTGATTGATCAATAATGAAGGTCTGGACTAAATCTAGGAACTGATGGACTTTGTTACAGTTAAGAGGTAATGCTGTATAACAGATGTTAGTGAAGCCTCTAAATGGTAAGCTTACATCTTAGCCTTACCACTTATAGCTGCCTTAGATACTTGTTGATGCCCCATCTTCCCCATAAAAATAGCAGGCATGACAGTAATCATTACCTCAAAGATTGAGACTAAATAATTGACATATAATGTCCTGTAAACTTGTGCGTGGCAAACAGCAAGTCCTTAATACACTTAGTTATCACTGCTGATGTCATTAACAAATATAAAGTGTGAGGTGGGCATGGTGGTACACGCTTTTAGTCCCAGCACTCAGGAGGCATGGAGGAGAGCAGAGGCAGCAGATCTCTGAGAGTTCAAGGCCAGCCTGGTTTACATAGAGAGCTCCAGGCTAGTTGGGGCTACAGGGAGACCCTACCTCAAAAGACCAAAAGAAAACACATTCTAAAGTCTGCAGAGTCTAAGAACACTTAGCTTAGTGATCTTGGAGGCCTTAAAACCGTGCTGGGAGAGTAGGCTTTAATCCAAGAGCATCGAGAAGTCGCTGCATGGTATTAGATTGGCCTTTTATACAGATTATTCTGGTTTCAGTGTGTTAGTGTGGAGGATAGATTGCAGGGGGCTAAGAAGACTGGCAGAGAGACCAAGTCCAAGTGAGTTGTTCAGAATGCTTACTAGTGCTAGGTATACCTTACATTAAAAATTTTTAATTTGAGTTCAAAGCCAGCCTGGTTTACAAAGTGAGTTCCAGACAGCTGAGCTACAGGGAGGAGGAACCCTGTCTCTTTTTTTTTGAGACAGGGTCTCCCTGTAGCCCTAGCTGTCCTGGAACTCACTTTGTAAACCAGGCTGGCTTTGAACTCAAATTAAAAATTTTTAATGTAAGTATACCTAGCACTAGTAAGCATTCTGAACAACTCACTTGGACTTGGTCTCTCTGCCAGTCTTCTTAGCCCCCTGCAATCTATCCTCCACACTAACACACTGAAACCAGAATAATCTGTATAAAAGGCCAATCTAATACCATGCAGCGACTTCTCGATGCTCTTGGATTAAAGCCTACTCTCCCAGCACGGTTTTAAGGCCTCCAAGATCACTAAGCTAAGTGTTCTTAGACTCTTCAGACTTTAGAATGTGTTTTCTTTTGGTCTTTTTGAGGTAGGGTCTCCCTGTAGCCCCAACTAGCCTGGAGCTCTCTATGTAAACCAGGCTGGCCTTGAACTCTCAGAGATCTGCCTGCCTCTGCCTCCTGAGTGCTGGGACTAAAAGCGTGTACCACCATGCCCACCTCACACTTTATAGTTGTAATGACATCAGCAGTGATAACTAAGTGTATTAAGGACTTGCTGTTTGCCACGCACAAGTTTACAGGACATTATATGTCAATTATTTAGTCTCAATCTTTGAGGTAATGATTACTGTCATGCCTGCTATTTTTATGGGGAAGATGGGGCATCAACAAGTATCTAAGGCAGCTATAAGTGGTAAGGCTAAGATGTAAGCTTACCATTTAGAGGCTTCACTAACATCTGTTATACAGCATTACCTCTTAACTGTAACAAAGTCCATCAGTTCCTAGATTTAGTCCAGACCTTCATTATTGATCAATCACCCTGTTTTGTTTACCCAGAGTAGTCTGAATAACCCATTATTATAACCCCTTTTCTGCTATAATTACTTATCTGCCTTTACCTATAAACTTGAGACTGTGTATGAACACACAGCACAGTCTGTCTGGTACAACACTGTACCCCTAGTACCTGGTACAGGCCCTGGGGTATGTCAGGTTCTTCGTGGATAATTCCACATAGCACCACCTCCTTAGCAAACAGTTCCTGGCTCCCTTCCAAAAGCAGTTTGTTGTTTTCTTAAGAATCTTACTTGGGCTGGAGAGATGGCTCAGCCGTTAGGAGCACCGACTGCTCTTGCAGAGGACCCAGGTTTGAATCCCAGCACCCACATGGCAGTTAAGAACCCTCTTTAATCTGGGCATGGGGGCACATGCCTTTAATCCCAGCACTCAGGAGGCAGAGGTAGGCGGATCTCTCTGAGTTCCAGGCCAGCCTGGTCTACAGAGTGAGTTCTAGGCCAGGTGGGGCTATAGGAAGACACTGTCTTAAAAAAAAAAAAAAGATTTTCGCTCATATGCCATATATTTTAGGCTTCATATTTTGCTATATATAATCTATTTAAAAGGATGTGTCTTTCTCCTTATGTTTACAATCAGAATCAGCGTTTTATGCATCTATGTGACCTTTGAAGAGACTTTCACAAACTTATCATTTAAAAGTTAATTACTTGTGACTTCCGGTTTCACCATGTGACTTCTCTGCACATGCTCTAGGCATGCCACCATGATGTCACGTAGCCAGAGGGGCCCTCACCGAAGGCCAAACTGATGGGCTTTTTGATCCTTGACTTTCAGCTTCTAAAACCATGAGATACTGGTCTACAGAGTGAGTTCCAGGACAGCTGGGACTACAGGGAGACCCTGTCTCAAAACAAAACAAAACAAAACAAAAAACCATGAGATAAACTTTTTTTCTCCCTCATTAAAAAAAAAAAATTCAGTGATGATTGTGTGCTAAGGATCTCAGTGCTGTATTATTTCATATGACTGTATGTAAATCTGCACTTATTTCAATAGCAATTTCAACTGAAAATAAGTTACTAAAAGAAATTAAGTTAAGGGGCTGGAGAGATGGCCTAGCGGTTGAGAGCGCTGACCGCTCTTACAGAGGACCCGGGTTCGATCCCCAGCACCCACATGGCGGCTGAGAACCGTCTGAAACTCCAACTCCAGGAGAACTCCAGTTCCAGGGGAATCCGACACCCTCTTCTGACCTCCGACACCCTCTTCTGACCTCCGCGGCATTGCACGACACGGGTGCACAAACCTACACGCAGACAGCACACTCATACACATACAAAAATAAATAAAATGAAATTTAAAATTATTAAGTTAAGCCAGGCATGGTGGCCTATGGCCATGTCTGTGGGGTATTTTCTTCCATAGGCCAGTCCAATGGAGGCAATTCCCCAAATGAGGCTCAACCCACATGTGTCAAGTTGACACTAAAGCTATCCAGCACAGAGATACAGAGGCTATAAGAGAGGATTACAAGACTCTTAGAAAGAAAGGATAAATGAGCCGGGCGTGGTGGTGCACGCCTTTAATCCTAGCATTTGGGAGGCAGAGGCAGGCAGATCTTTGTGTGTTCAAGGCCAGCCTGGTCCTCAGAGCAAGTTCCAGGCCAGCTGGGACTAAAGGGAGACCCTGTCTCAAAAAGACCAAAAAAAAAAAAGGTAAATGAAACCAGGAAAAGTAACCTGGGGGCATGTAAGATGAATAAACCCTTTCATCTCCAAGTTGGTATTGGTCAGAGTGTTTTGTCACAGCAAATGAAAGCAAACTAAACAGTCTCCAAAATGAATACAAATTTCTAGTGTCAGAATCATTCTTAGGAACTGCAGATTCCTGAGGTGCAGAAAAGCAAGGGATTCCTAAGAAGGAATATGTAATCAGTAGATAGTGGCAGATAGATAATCAATATTTAATAAGTACTTGCTGGGCTGGGCATGGTGGTACATACCTTTAATCCCAGCACTCAGGAGGCAGAGGCAAGCGGATCTCTGTGAGTTCAAGGCCGGCCTGGTCTCATAGAGAGATCCAGGCCAGCTGGAACTAAAGGGAGAGAGACCTTGTCTCCAAAAAAAAAAAAAGTACTTGCATACTAAAAGAAGTCTGTTAACCAGAAATACTATCAGCCCTCAGTCATACATGCTAACAGTAGAAAACAGCATAAAAAGAAAACATGGCGACCACTCCAACTATCCAGTGATGAAAATGCTTGGGCTTTGTTAACCACAACAGAACTTCTTCCAATTTTCTAGAAATCAAAAAATTGCGGCAATCAGCTTAGGCCCCAGTGCCTGCTCAGCTTATCACTTTCCACTGTGGCAAACAACTGCATGACTTTTCCTCATATGTGACACAAAAATAAAAATAAGCAGAGGTAGTCATATTCTAAATTTTTATGGGTTTACACCTTTCCCTAATACAAAGATCATTACTCAGGTGTCAAAGATCAGCCATTCTAACCCTTAGTGGGCAAATATAGTGTTTGTATCAATGAGTGCTTTTGTAAGTATGATATGACAATGTTATTAAGAATTTGAAAGATTTGCTCTAAAAAAAAAAAAATAGGGCTGGAGAGATGGCCTAGCGGTTAAGAGCGCCGACCACTCTTACAGAGGACCCAGGTTCTATCCCCAGCACCCACATGGCGGCCGAGAACCGTCTGAAACTCCAATTCCAGGAGAATTCCAGTTCCAGGGGGAATCCGACACCCTCTTCTGACCTCTGTGGCATTGCACGACACGGGTGCACAGACTTGCATGCAGACAGTATATTCATACACATACAGAAATAAATAAAAATAAAAATTTTAAAAAAAGAAAAAATATCTCCATCATGAACTACCCTTAGGATGATTCCAGAGTTGAGAAAAAGCCAAATTCTTCCCATAGACCACAGAGATGTGCCATGGCCTGTGGTTATTTTCCCTAAGTGACTCTGGTTAGCATCTTTCTCAACCTGTTGGTCGGTTTTCTCGTAACAATATACCACATGACCAAAAAAGCTTTTACATTACTTGTCATTTATCTTAGACCTACACTAGATTGAGCCACACAACACACACACAAAAAACCTTTTCTTGCTTCCCACCCCCTTGCTGCCCCTCTTTCCCTTCCCAAACAGTGCTCTTTCTAGAAAAGCCAACTTTCTCTACCAGGATTATCGTTTATACCTGGTGAAAGCTTCGGCTTTCTCCCACAGGGAATCCAAAATGCCCATACTTATCTTCAGAAAACTTTTCAAATATTTTCAGTAACCTAATGCCAACAGCTTTGCTACTAAAAAAATTTCCCAGCATCTTCCTGTTTTGGCTAATCCTGCTTAAAAAACCCCACTCTGTAAGGGGGGAATTCGAGTAAAAACACTGCCAGCTTCTTGTTCCTTTAGGCAAATTTTCAGCCCCAGTGCAAGGCCACAGAGGTTAAACATTTCTCAATGACGCAGGCTCCTTCAGAGAGGGAAGAACAAGAAAAAAAAAAAATCCTTACTTTTCCCAGTACAATAAATCAAGAGGCAGTGGTCAAGGCTTTGAAAAAGAAAAAAATAAGTCAACTATATATTATTTGCTTGGCTCAGGCCTGCAGTGGGGGCAAAGAACCCAAGTGAGAGCTATGAGGTAGGGCCCATGGCAACTGCAGAACCCGCAGGCCAGCTAAACTGATGGTCCGTCTCTGGACTCCCTGGTTTTCAGACTTTTTTTTTTTTTTTGGTCTTTTCAAGACAGGGTCTCCCTGTAGCCCCAGCTGTCCTGGAACTCACTCTGTAGACCAGGCTGGCCTTGAACTCACAGAGATCCGCCTGCCTCTGCCTCCCAAGTGCTAGGATTAAAGGCGTGTGCCACCACACCTGGCGGTTTTCAGACTATTAACACAGCACCTGTACCCAGGTACGGTGTTAAATTTATGATCACTAGAGCAACCAAAGAGGGGACTTAATTAGTGGTTGTGAGGAGAGGAATGGAAATCAGTCACTATTTAAGATTAAAATTATATATTCAAAGTTGGGGAAATCAAAGGAAATGACATTTCATCATCTTCCTGAGGAAAGAATATAAAGTTGACCAATCACAGAGAAGATAAAAATCATCTGACGGGCTGACAAGGTTCTTGGACTTCTGGCCATACTGCAAGAATAAAGTAAGATCGACCCTGTCTCGAAAAGACCAAACAAACAAACGAAGAATAAAGTAAGATCAACATGGTTTCCCAGAAACTGATTCACAGACTATAGAACTTGTTGGAAGGGCTTAATGCTTACAAGAAGATGCCCATTATGAAAGCCTCATTCCATGTGTATATACTGTCAGAGTTCTCAAAATGCTTTCCATTCATTACTGTTCTTAAGTAAGAATTAATATGTAATAGCTGTATGCAACAAATGAGAGACATGGAAATGAATTGTCACCTGTATTCAAGAGTCTTTCCTATACACACCACAAAACCAGCTAGGAACAATACTGCACTAAATCAATTGCTTCATGGTGATATTAATCAATTATAAAAGAATACAAGAGACACCTGTATGGAGGGAGGAGGTGAGGGTAGACATGCATCTCAGAAGAGCTCAAGCTTGATCTTAAAGTCAAAGCTATCAGCCTGACATGCACAGCGGGAAGCAAATGGTCAAAGGCAGACACTAAGAAACAGAAAAAAGGGCAACAAACGCTGGTCAGTATTCATGAAGACTGTGCAGTCAGAAGTGACCAAACAATGGGAGACTAGACAGATAAATATGAAACTAAACAATTCTGAGTAGAAAAAAAATCATTACAATAGTTTGGCTGGTTGTGTTGGTGACATCTTTAATCTCAGCATTCGGAAGACAGAGGCAGGCGGATCTCTATGAGTTCAAGGCCAGCCTGGTCTTCATAGTGAGTTCTAGGCCAGCTGGGAATGCAGGGAGACCCTGGCTTAAAAGACAAAAAAATAAATATAGTTTGGCTTCTGCCAACAATCCCAGCACTTTAGAGACTGAGACAGGAGGATTACTATGAGTTCAAGGCCAGCTGGACTAAAAAGTAAAACTCTGCCTCAAAAGCAAAAAGAAAAATAAACAAAAAAACCCAAAACAAACCAACCAACCAACTGACCATAAAACCCCATGGGCCAGCAGGTAAGAGGCACTTGCAATCAGAACCAACGAACTGAGTAAAATCCCCGGGATCCACATGGTGGAAGGAAAGAACAGACTCTCCCAAGTTGTTCTGACCTCACACACGTGCCTTGGCACATGCACACTCAAAAGTTCCTCCCACCCCCAAAGAAAACAGAGCAGGAGGGAGGGAGAAAGGGACTCTTAGAAGCTGAATGAAGTAATTAGAGAGCTGGGTTCTAGGCAGGGCACATGACTGGAAGAGGGCAGGGGAAGAGACAGGGGACAGGACACAGACACACAAAAATGAAAATCGGATCTGGGTTAGTGAAACAAAATAGGAAAGGTCAAAGAAGCCTCTAGAAGTCAAAACTCACAAGTGTGAGGCTTACAGGAAGAGAGAGGAATCAGAGGTGACTCCTCTTTTTCTTGTTAAGGCAGCTGGTACCAAGTCAGGGATTACAGGCCTGGGGGTAGTCACAAGAATGGTGGGGCTAGAGAGATAGCCTAGCGGTTAAGAGCGCCGACTGCTCTAGCAGAGGACCCGGATTCGATCCCCAGCACCCACATGGCGGCTGAGAACTGTCTGTAACTCCAATTCCAGAAGAACTCAAGTTCCAGGGGAATCCGACACCCTCTTCTGACCTCCGCGGCTGGCATTGCACAACACGGGTACACTCATACACATAGAAAATAAATAAATAAAATAATAATAATAATAATAAAAAAGAATGGTGACATCAGCTTTAAATGCATGTGAGTCATCTAGGTGTCCAAGTGGGCAGAATTAGTGCTCAGGTGAATCTAGAATCAGGACTAGGTCAGGGCCCAGATGTAAAAGTATGTATCACCCAGGAAGTGGCATTTGAAGACACAGGTTGGGATGTTTAAGTTAGAATTTATCAACCAAGGAGGAAAAGTACTGTGTATCTGTTTCCTCTGGAGTGAAACATTCCCTGAAAGATGGAGGAGGGTCCCAAGGTTCATGAAACTCACAAGAAGCTTCTAAGACTCAGGAGACCCCTCCCTACAGTTCCTCCTAGAGGTTATGGAAGAGAGGAGACTCCTGATGTAGCTGCTACAAGCTATGCAGAGAACTCCAGTGACAGGGGCTTTCATGAATTATCACCCATGGGACATTCTGGAGATGGAGACACCAGAGTCATTCATGCACCTGTAACTAATCCCTCATTCAGGGAACCCCAACAAACTCACTGGTTCACCAAGATGGCCTTGGAGGGAAGCCTCACTTTGGCCTGTCACTGCTGTATCCCTGGGGAAAATAGAAATAGACTTGCCAGGAAAAGTACTGCAACCAAAGTCAAGGCCTGTAGGCCAAAGACACTGCAAGAGTGAGCAGTGGCCAGAACGCAGGAGGCCAGCCGTAGACAGAATGGCTCCTATAGCTTAGCTGTCTAGCACCTGAGCCCCTTTCATTGGGAGGAATTCCAAGAAGCCATCTTCCTTCCACAGAAATAGATTTCCTCTCTGGGCTTCCTAGCACCTAGCTCAGAAATATAAAACCCAAGTCCAGCTGATCAGATTCTCCCATTTCGGACTTTGAATACTGAGACAATGACAGGGAAGTGAAAACTATAATCGGAATAATTCCTAGCACCATGGCCAATGTCTACTGCCGACAGCAGCAGACCTGTACTGGAGACCAGTACAGCAGACCATCAGCGGCACAGGTGGAGTTGTGAACAGTGCTGGTAAGAACCCTTATCGGGCTGCTCCCAAAGGCTTGCACTACGGCTGGTCTCGGCTTTCTGCTCATTCTCTGAGCTCTGTTATACGGCCTTCCTACTAAGGCTAAGTGCTAAGTGCTGATCAGTACTTCTTCCAATGAATCTCCTTTATGCTTAGGTCTTAAGCAAGGAACTCTGATGAGTACAGCACAAGAAGATAGCACTAAACATTGTCAAATGGTAAAGAAACATCAAGTAAGACAAGGCCAGGCATTACAGGGACTGTGGGTCACTGGTGATCTTGGTGACACTATCATGTGTCGCCTTGTTCCATCCCTACAACACTTTGAAGAAAATAAAGCAGGTATTCAATCTTTATTTTCAGGGGAAAAAAAAAAACCAAGGCTGAAAGACAATAAGAGGACTGTTTGATGATAGTACTTTTTTTTTTGGTCTTTTAGAGACAGGGTCTCCCTGTAGCCCCAGCTGTCCTGGAACTCACTCTGTAGAAAAGGCTGGCCTTGAACTCACAAAGATCCACCTGCCTGAGTGCTAGGATTAAAGGTGGGCGCCACCACGCCTGGCTGATGATAGTACTTTTTACTATCCAAGATTGCACTCAAGAAAGGTAAAGATGCTCATTAAAAGTGGGGTTGCGGGGCTGGAGAGATGGCCTAGAGGTTAAGAGCACCAACTGCTCTTGCAGAGGACCCGGGTTCAATCCCCAGCACCCACATGGTGTCTGAGAACTGTCTGTAACTCCAGTTCCAGGGGAATCCAAGACCCTCTTCTGACCTCCGCGGCATTGCACGACACGGGTGCACAAACCTACATGCAGACAGTACATTCATACACATACAAAAATAAATAAAATAAAAAAAAAAACGTGGGGTTGCCAGGTGTGGTGGCACACGCCTGTAATCCCAGCACTTGGGAGGAAGAGGCAGGCAGATCTCTGTGAGTTCAAGGCCAGCCTGGTCTACAGAGTGAATTCCAGGATGGCTGGGGCTACAGGGAGACCCTGTCTCAAGAACACACATACACACACACACACACACACACACACACACACACACAAAATGTGAGGTTAACGACTACACCAAAGGATGCAAATAGTGATTATGTACAGGACTGTAAATTCATTCTACCTACCTTATTCAATCTTGCTAAAATAAAGAGCAGGGCTGGGCACGGTGGTGCATGCCTTTAAAACTCTTTTTTTTTTTAATTTTTATTTATTTCTTTATGTGTACTAATGTACCTGTCTGCATGCAGGTCTGTGCACCTGTGTCTGCAATTGCCGATGGAGGTCAGAAGAGGGGTCAGTTCTCTCTGGAACGATGCTCGGATTGGAGCCTCAGACGGTCTCAGCCGCATGTGGGTGCTGGGGAATCGAACCCTGGTCCTCTGTAAGAGCGGTCGGCACTCTTAACCGCTAGGCCATCTCTCCAGCCCCCAGGTGTCATGCCTTTAATCCTAGCACTTAAGGAGGCAGAGGCAGGTGAGTCAATCTCTGGATGGTAGTTCAAGAGCCTGCCCTTAGTTCTAATAAGCAAGTTCCAGGCTAACTGGTGCCCTAAAGGGAGACCCTATCTCTCAAGAAGATAAAAAAAAAAAAAAAAAAAGAAAAGAAAAGAAAAGCCTAATAAAAGCATCCTTTGTAGAATCCTTGTACACCATCACCCAGAAGCACACCTAAGATTCGTCGCCATCAGCCTCTCTTTTGGCCAATGCTTAAGGACATCGCCAGCTACAAGGGACTTCTCAAGTTTAGAAGGAATCCTGTCCCTGGTCATGAGAACCACTGTGGGAATGAGAAGCTGGGCACTTTCAGAAGATGGTGATTTCTCAACCTCATTCCTTTGGGATATGTCACAGCCAGGAAGGCAGAAATTGGAAAAAGCAGCTTTCACAAGCCGCCAAATCCGTGTCTTAGTCCCAAGGGATAATTAGCCAATGAGGTTTTGTGGAACTGACGTAATGTTGGCAGGAGCTAACATTTTATGGCTGAGCATGTAGCCTCTTGATATTTAGCTCCAGGGCTAAAAGGGATGACAACCTGAAAAGCCAAGAAACTCATACTCATAACACCACCACTTAGCAATCTGCATTTAAGAGTGATTTGAAAACTTAAACGGATCCGTCTTTTTAATGAATAGTTCACAAAAGCATTTGTTAAACTATAAATTTTCTAAATGTTATTACATATATATAATATATAAAGCTCCTTTGCTATGAAAAGAAATTTCTAGCGATTTCCAAAGAACAAAGAAAATTTAGAAAGCTTAAAGTAACAAAAGAAGGAATTAGAAGGGAAGATTTCCAAGGAATGAAGTCTGTGGCACTTTAATCCCACGACCAGAATAAAGTTTAAAGTTGTCTGACATCCTTATGAAAACAATTTTTGCAAATGAGCCTGCTAAGCCAAAAGCTTTCCGGAGCCCACATATCTCAAAGAGATTGTCGATCTTAACCTGAGAAGCACTCTGCAATGCAGGAGGTAATAATCAGTGGAAAAGAAACAGAAAGAAGTATCAGGACATTAGCACTCTAGGTTTGAGCATGAGCTGTTAAGCTTCAAAAAGAGTACTTTCACTGGGTGTGGTGGCACATGCCTTTAATCCCAGCACTCAGGAGGCAGAGGCAGGCGGATCTCTGTGAGTTCAAGGCCAGACTGGTCTACATAGTACATAGTGAGTTTCAGGACACCTGGGGGCTACATGTCTCAAAAAAAAAGAAAAAAGAGTACTTGCTGGGTTTTTTTTGTTTTTTTTTTTTGAGGGGGGTCTTTTTGAGACAGCATCTCCCTTTAGTCCCAGCTGGTCAGAATCCTTCTTTAACAAGATAGTTTATATTTGCTCTTTGGAGGAATAGTAATCCAGAGAAACTATTGGGTTGGGGACCTGGACACAGAATGAAATGGTTTTCTTCTTCTTGATCTCTACAATATTTCATATTTGGTTCATTTATTCATTAACAGATATTTATGCAGCATTTAAACTATGTACCAAATTCTCTGGTAGATGCTGGGTTTATAGGAGAAAAACAGAACAGTAACAGATAAGACAGCTGGCTGGGAGAACATTTGCTGTAAAAGCCGAAGTCCCTGGCACCCACAGGAAGGCTGAGTATGGGTGCACATGCTATAACCCTGCACTGGGAAGCAGGCAGGCAGACCCTGGGAGCTTGCTTCCAGCCAGCCTAGCCAAAATGGCAAGCTTTAGGGTTAGTAAGAGATGCTATTTCAAGAATCAAGGTGGATCCTGGTATGGTGGCACATGATTTTTAGTCCCAGCACCCAGGAGGCAGAGGGAGCAGACCTCTTTGAGGACAGCCTGGTCTACATAGCAAGTTCCAGGCCAGCTAGGGCTAAATAGTGAGACCCTGTTTCAAAAAACTAACAAAACAAAAAAGGAGAAGATAGCCTGTATCTTCTTTTGGTCATGGCATGTATGCACATGAAAACACACATACAGTACACACTAACTTAAGATACCTGCATTTGTAATGTTTACAATCTAAAAGAACTATAGAACAAAAAAAATGTCAGAAACATATGGCCTCAAAGCATATACACAAGAGCGGGAGATGAGGTCGGAGGTGGGCAAGATGAGACACAGAGAAGCACACACCAACCACTAACTCACCTGGCTCATTTCTGAATATAAATATTCCAACTAGACATTAAGTTCTTGTTCTAAGACAACCAGAGTATAATACCAATGCATGTAGAGATAATATTTTCCTAGATTCTCAAAATTCCTTTCATATAATATCCAGCCTATGTCAAGTTCTATGAGTACATAAAAAAATACATTTTAGTTCAGATTTACAGATTTTTCTGAAAGTATGCAGAAGAACTACCTTAGTCAGGATTAACTGTAAACTTAGTAACACTGAGTCAGTCAGTTGACCAG
Organism: Rhizomys pruinosus; assembly: GCA_009823505.1. Classification (NCBI taxonomy): domain Eukaryota; kingdom Metazoa; phylum Chordata; class Mammalia; order Rodentia; family Spalacidae; genus Rhizomys; species Rhizomys pruinosus. The sequence goes on along the minus strand of VZQC01000682.1, from coordinate 796,291 downwards.
TCTAAATGTTAGGGGATCTTCAGGATCCAAGTAACAGAAGGCTATTTGCAAACCTTTGCTGTGTGACTTGGCATTAAGAAGTTAAGAAGTTTCTCAGGGGGCTGGAGAGATGGCCCTAGAAGTTAAGAGTGCTGACTGCGGGGCTGGAGAGATGGCCTAGCGGTTAAGAGCGCCGACCGCTCTTACAGAGGACCCGGGTTCGATCCCCAGCACCCACATGGCGGCCGAGAACTGTCCGGAACTCCAATTCCAGGAGAACTCCAGTTCCAGGGGAATCCGACGCCCTCTTCTGACCTCCGCAGCATTGCACGACACGGGTGCACAGACCTGCATGCAGACAGTACATTCATACACATACAGAAATAAATAAAAATAATTAAAAAAAAGAATTAAAAAAAAAAAAAAAGAGTGCTGACTGCTCTTGCAGAGGACCCGAGTTCGATCCCCAGCACCCACATGGCGGCTGAGAACTATCTTAACTCTAGTTCCAGGGGAATCCAACATCCTCTTCTGACCTCTGCATCATTGCACAACATGGTGCACAAACCTACATGCAGACAGAATATTCATACACATAAAAATAAATAAATAAAAATTTAAAAAATCTTTAAAAAAAAAAAAAAAGAAATTTCTCAGAACAAAAGAAGGCAGCAAGGAACATTTTTTCTTAACCAGAGCCAAAAGGACCTTCACATGGCACATTTATACTCTAAAAATACACAGATTTAGGCCAGGCATGGTGGCACACGCCTTTTATCCTAGCACTTGGAAGGCAGAGCCAGGTGGATCTGTGTGAGTTCAAGGCCAGCCTGGTCTACAGAGTGAGTTCCAGGACAGCTGGAGCTACAGGAAGACCCTGACTCGAAAGACCAAAAAAAAAAAAAAAAAAAAAAATAACAACAGATTTAAATTTAATTCCAACTCATAGAAACAACTATGTGGTGCAGTAGAAAATACTCCCTGTAGACCCAGCCGTCCTAAAACTATGTAGACCAGGCTGGCCTTGAACTCCCAGAGATCTGCCTGCTTCTGCCTCCCAAATGCTGGGATTAAAGGCGTGCACCACCATGCTCGACATAGAAAATATTTCTAATGCACATTTATGGAAAGATACTCAAGAAGTTCTGCTTAGTTTCAAACATATCACACTGGCCCTGGATACCGTGTAGTCAGGAATCTTAGCACACTACAATTCAAAACAGCATCAATCGTAATCTCTGTGAACAGGCAAAGGTTATACTCCCAGAAAACAAGGAAGCTTCTAAACCAGGGTTAGGATTTCTTATAAACCAGTTTATTCCTAAGCAGGTTCAAACATGGGGAAAAGGTTTTTCCTGTGCAGAAAGGGCTAAGACAACAGAATTAAAATACAGGTTTAAAGAAGGAAAGGTAGAGCTGGAGAGATGGCTCAGCTGTTAAGACCGCCAACTGCTCTTGCAGAGGACCCAGGTTCGATTTCCAGCACCCACATGACGGCTAAGAACCATCTTTAAGCTGGGCGTGGTGGTAAATGCCTTTAATCCCAGCACTCGGGAGGCAGAGGCAGGCTGATCTCTGTGAGTGAGTTCAAGGCTATCCTGGTCTACAGAGTGAATCCTAGGCCAGCTGGGGCTATAGGGAGACCCTGTCTCAAAAACAAACAAAAAACAACAAAAAAAGGAAAAGTGACAAGGTTTTTTGTTTACTAGCTACATCATGGTGTATGGAGGGTGGTGTAAGTCAGGAAGGGTAGGAAAACAAAAAGACTGAGAGGCCATGTTCTAAGATAACAGAGCACAGGAACCTTAGACAAGTCAGAACTGCCTACCATACAGTGAGTAAGAGCTACACGTAAGGGGAAAGGACGTGGATTCGGAAGCCAGACACCTGGGTGGAATCTCAGTTCCACCTCTTACCACACCAGGTATGTGGCACTGCACAGGCTTGTACCCTCTTTGTCCCTCAATTCTACCTTCTGTAAAATAGGATAATAAACGGGGCTGGAGAGATGGCCTAGCGGTTAAGAGAGCCAACTGCTCTTGCAGAGGACCTGGGTTCGATCCCTAGCACCCATATGGCAGCTGAGAACCGTCTTTAACTCCAGTTCCAGGAGAATCCGACACCCTCTTCTGACCTCCGAGGCATTGCATGACACGGGTGCACAGACCTACATGCAGACAGTACATTCATACAAATAAATAAATAAATAAATAAATAAATAAATAAATAAAATAGGATAATAAAGGCAATGAACTCACAAAGTCATTGTGAGGACTTCAAGAATTATAAAACCTGGGACGCTATCTGGCACACTGTGGTGGTGTAGTTTATAATACAGACATGTTTGGTCTTCATCTCCATTCCTGGCATAGAGCTCCTGATAATGGGAGCTTAGCATTTCCTAAGTGATAAGGGTAACAAAGGTGAAAGCATCTTTTGTTATTCACGACAAGCCCTCCACAGCTGAATTGCCAACATGCTCACTTTGGAGAATCCAAAGGATCAGAAGACTAGAACACTAGACTCCCTAGGAGGTCGGAGAAGAGAAGAGATTGAGAATATCTAATCACCAAGAGCCAGATGGATGAGGTGACATATACTGAAACCTCAACACTTAGGAAGCTGAGGCAGGAGGACCGTGAGTTTGAAGACATTAAAATCTATATAAGCCGGGCGTGGTGGCGCACACCTTTAATCCTAGCACTTGGGAGGCAGAGGCAGGTGGATCCTTGCAAGTTCAAGGCCAGCCTGGTCTATAGAGCGAGTTCCAGGCCAGCTGGGGCTACAGGGAGACCCTGTCTCGAAAAGACCAAGAAAAAAAAAATCTATATAAGAAGATCCTGTTTTGAGACAAGAAAATGTGGAGGAGGGGGATCCTCTACAGTGAGTGACTCCGTCACCTGTGCCCACATCAGGAAGGTTCCACAAACATCCATAAGGACAGAGTTAAAGGGTTCCTGGGCTGGTCGCTGAAACAAGGTGCTGAAGATGATAAGCCCAGAAAAGGCCAGAAGCTCCATGCACTGCTCGTGCCTGGCCCTGTGCACCTCTTCCCTGTCACTGTTTCTGAATGATGCTCTTTTTAACAACATTAACTGTAAGGGGAGTACCTTCCTGAAGTCTATGGGTCACTTTAGCACATGATCTAAGAGGTTTTGTGGAAACCTGATTTATAGCCAAGTCTTATAGAGACTGTAAGCAACCTGGGGACCCAGCACTAGTGAAGGAAGCTGGATCAGTCTGTGAGAATGCTGTGGAATCTGTGCCAGTTCTAGGCAGCTAGGATCAAAGCCCAGGTCCAGACAGCTGGTAACAGGTTGTTGCTGGGAGCCGGGGGTTTGGGGAGGGCGGTCCACGCAATATAATGTCAGAAGTATTGAGAAGAGTAGCAGAACTCAGGTGAGTTTTTCCTTTTCACACATGGTAAATCTCATTTACGTGTTACCTATTGTACAGATTTTTTCTGGGACTCTTAAAAACTGCACTTAGAATTCTGAATATAGAATGTATCTCTTTCCTGGGTAGTGAGGTTTTGGTTCTGTGCTTGTCATTTTTGTCATTCTCCTGTTTGGTCTCTAAGAAAATTCCTTTTTTTTATTTAATTTATTTATTTATGTGTATGAATGTACTGTCTGAATGTAGGTCTGTGCACCCGTGCTGTGCAATGCTGCGGAAGCCAGAAGAGGATGTCGGATTCCCCTGGAACTGGAGTTCTCCTGAAATTTGAATTACAGACGGTTCTCAGCCACCATGTGGGTGCTGGGGATCAAACCCGGGTCCTCTGCAAGAGCAGTTGGTGCTCTTAGCCGCTAGGCCATCTCTCCAGCCCATAAGAAAATTTCTTTTCAAAGGTTAAGGCTGTCCAGTGCTCGGGAGGCAGAGGCAGGCAGATCTGTGAGTTCACGGCCAGCCTGATCTACATAATGAGTTCCAGGACATCTAGGGCTACAGGGAAACCCTGTCTCGAAAAGACAAAAAAAACAAACAAACAAAAAAAAAAAAAAAGTTAAGGCTGTCCTCATCCTCACCTATGAAGAAAACAATAAATAAAAGATCTAAGCTGGGTGCTGGTGGTTGCATTGCCTTTAATCCTAGCACTCAGGAGGCAGAGGCAGGCGGATCTTTTTAAGTTCAAGGCCAGCCTGGTATACAGAGCGAGTGTTCCAGGACAGCTTGGGCTACAGAGAGACCCTGTTGTCGAAAGACCAAAAAAAAAAAAAAAAAAAAGATCTAAGACTACAAAAAAAAAAAATCTAGTATTCAAAGGGGAAAAAAAAAAAAAAACAAGATCTCATACCTCTTACTCTGCGCGATAACATGCTGTTCTAGGCTTCGCACAGGGCACCAAGGAAATGCGCGAGAGCAGGCGGATGGGGAAGGAGGAGACCTCTGGGGAAAGCCTCAGAGCTGCTCCTTCAAACACGTAACCTTCTAGAAGCCCTCAAACCTTGGAGGATTTCTCCTCTTTTTTGTTGTTGTTGTTGTTGTTCTTTTTGAACTAGAGCCTCCCTGTTGCCCCAGCTTGACCGAATTGTACCAGGATGGCCTTGAATTCACAGAGATCTGCCTGCCTCTGCCTCCCAAGTGCTGTCATCAAAAGTGTGTGCCACCAATGCTCTGGCTGCTGTAATAGTTTTTTTTTAGACAGCTTAAGTCTGGCAGGAGATCAGGAGGGAGAGACAGAGGCAATGCAGGTGGGAAAGTTCCCAATTCGGCTTTGGCTTTTTAGCATTACCTAGCAGCACCTCTTCCCCAGCCCCTCCTGCTTCCTTCTTAATGAGTCATTCTAATGCCAACCTTCTGCTACCAGGAGTAACCCAAACACTCCAAAGTGGTGATGAAAGGCAATTATCTTCATCTGTTGTTCCAATGGGACAGTCTTTGACTTGCACACAAGAGGAAAAAATGCAATAAAAGGAAACATAAACTTAAAAAGATTAGAACAATCACACCAGGTATGGGTGGCACATCCTTTAATCGAAACTTGGGAGGCAGAGGCAGGAAGATCTCTCTGAGTTCAGCTAAACCCCCTGGTCTAGATAGCAAATTCCAGGCAGCTGGGACTAAAGGGAGACCCTGTCTCAAAAAAAGACAACCAAAAAAAAAAAGTCAACTTGACTGAACTTTAGATAAACTCATCCACCTAACAGCTCAGTGCATTCAGAAATGCACGTATTCATGTAAGTGCTGGGACAATGAAAGTTCAAGTTCCGCCAGCCCATTGTAGTCAATTTCTCCTTCCACTTCTTTTTTCACACTAGAGAAACTACACATGTTTTTTTAATTTTTTTTTAAATTTTTATTTATTTCTGTATGTGTATGAAATGTACTGTCTGCATGCAGTTTGTGCACCCGTGTCATGGCAATGCTGCAGAGGTCAGAAGACAGTGTGTGGATTCCCCTGGAACTGGAGTTCTCTCCTGGAATTGGAGTTTTCAGTAGGACGGTTCTCGGCCGCCATGTGGGTGCTGGGGATCGAACCTGGGTCCTCTGTAAGAGCGGTCCGGGCGCTTAACCGCTAGGCATCTCTCCCCCAGCTACACAATTTTTTGATCATTTTTCTTTTATTTTTGAAATGGGATCTTGCTAATTTGATCTCCTGGGCACAGGCCAGCCTTCTGCTTCATTGCCTCCCAAGTGGCTGGACCAAAGGCACATGCCAACCCTGGCCAGCCTCTCATACATTTTTTTTGTTTTTTTGGTCTTTTCGAGCCAGCGTCTCCCTGTAGCTCCAGCTGGCCTGGAACTCCTCTGTGGACCGAGGCTGGCCTTGAACTCAAAAAGATCCGCCGCCTCTGCCTCCAACTACTAGGATTAAAGGTATGCACCAGGCAATTTAGTTAACATTTTAACTCTTTAGTGTAAGTCCTCATGATCCTATGGACAGAGCAAAGACAGGCAATCTACTACTGGCTTTCTGACAGAGAGTTTATAGGCAGAGGATCTGGTTCAGTTGGTAGAAGTCTCTCACGTAGCATGCATGGGGTTCTGGGTTTGGTCTGCAGAACTACATAAAGGGTCATAGTGGCAGACACTGATCGAGTACTCGGGAGGTAGAGGCAAGAGGATCAGAGATTCAAGTCATCCTCAGCAATAGCAGGTTCAAGGCCACTTAGGCTGCATAAAAGACTGACCTTGCCTTTGGGGCTGGAGAGATAGCCTAGCCGACTGCTCTTGCAGAGGACCAGAGTTTGATCCCCAGCACCCACATGGCGGCTAAGAACAGTCTTTAACTCTAGTTTCAGGAATCTAACACCCTCTTCGTTTGACCTCCATGCGGCATTGCACAGTGCACAACCTACATGCAGGCAATACATTCATACACATAAAAATAAAAAAATAAAAAAAAAAAAGACCTTCCTTGGGTGGGGTCAGATTTTCAAAGAATAAAACGTAAGACGGAAATGACCTATCAGTAATTAGAGCATATTCTGTCAATGCCACCATTTCATGCCTGAGAGAGGTTCAGTTATTATAAAAAACAAAACAAAAACAGGGGGTTGTGGTGCACGCCTTTAATCCTAGCACTGGGGAGGCAGAGCAGGAAGGTATCTTTTGAGTTCAAGGCTAGCCTGGACTAGGAGTGAGTTCTAGGACAGCTGGGGGCTGCAGAGAGCCTGTCTCAAAAAGACCAAAAAAAAAAAAAAACCCTCGACTTTTCAGTTTAATAAAATCTATACGAAAGGTTCAGCAAAATGAGAGTAAGAATGTCCATAGGAAAGACCCACGACTCTGCCAAGAACAGGCCTCCTACGAACACCGCAGACACACTTCAATACATCTTACAAAAAGAAGCAAAGGCAAAAATGTAAAATTATACACAAACGAGTCCTAGGGAACAGTTTAACGGGATGGAGCAGCCTTATCTTGTACTGTTTGGCCAGTACTGGGCTTGGCCTGCACATGTCCAAAGTCAACAGTTCTGACTGCTAAATCTAAGGCACTATGCTCCAGTCATTTTGTCCCTCTTTGAACCAAACAGACACAGTCACACACACAACTTAATATATTTTTTTTTTTTTTTTATTTTCTCTATGTGTATGAAGAACTGTCTGCATGCAGGTCTGGTGCACCATGTCATGCAATGCTGCGGAGGTCAGAAGAGGGTGTCGAATTCCCCTGGAACTGGAGTTCTCCTGGAATTGGAGTTTCCAGACAGTTCTCAGAGCCACATGTGGGTGCTGGGGAAATAGAACCCCTGTTTCCTCCGCAAGAGCAGTCGGTGCTCTTAACTGCTATCATCTCTCCATCCCCCCACCCCCACTTTAATATGGGATGGATCTGACTAGAATGTTTTATCACAGAAAAGCAGAGAAGCTGGGCTGGAGAGATGGCTCGGCGGTTAAGAAGGCACCAACTGCTCTTACAGAGGACCCGGGTTTGGATTCCAGCACCCACATGGCGGCTGAGACCGTCTGTAACTCTAATCCCAGGGAGAACTCCAGTTTCCAGGGGAATTTGACACCCTCTTCTGACCTCCGTGGCATTGCATGACAAGGGCACACCAACCTACTTGCAGACAGTACACTCAAACACATTAAAAAAAAGAAAAAGGGGGGCTGGAGAGATGGCCTAGGCGGTTAAGAGTGCTGACCGCTCATGCAGAGGACCCGGGTTCGATCCCCAGCACCCCATGGCGGCTGAGAACACGTCTGAAACTCCAATTCCAGGAGAAACTCCAGTTCCCAGGGGATTCCGAGACCCTCTTCTGACCTCCGCGGCATTGCAACGACACGGGTGCACAGACCTACACGCAAACAGTACATTCATACACATAAATAAAATTAAAAAAAAAGAAAGGAAAGAAAAAGAAAAGAAAAAAGCAGAAATAAAATACAAAGCTGAAAAGGCAGGTGGAGTAGCACAACGCCTTAATCCCAGAACTTGGGAGGCAGGGCAGTCAGATCTCTGTGAGTTCCAGGCCAGCTGGGGCTACAGGGAGACCCTGTCTCAAAAAGGAAAAGAGAGAGAAAATAAAAAAAAAGACAAAAAAAAACCCAAATGCTGAAAAAGATATTCCCAACAAAATCCCAGAGTTATCAGTATTCTGGTGTACAATACAGCCTCTTTTTCTCTCCCCCCCACCCCATCACTATCTCCTACATCCCAGGTCAGTCTCTATATCCTTTATGTAGACAAGCTGCCTTGATTGACCCTTCACTTCCTGAGTGATGGGTTTAGATAAATTAGATAAATGTACATTTCCTCCATTCCACTTTATGTGGTGCTGGGTTAGTTCCACTCTAGGCAATCACTTTACCCACTGACCCACTGAGCTACATCCTAGCACCCAATTATTCTAGATTAAAATGGATATAAATGAACATATCTTTCTATACTTTTGAATATATTTGTTAAAAACAAGTATCCTTGGCACACGTGTTTAATCCTAGCACTTGGGAGGCAGGGACAAGTGGATCTTTGTGAGTTCAAGGCCAGCCTGGTCTACAGAGCAAATTCCAGGACAGCTGGGGCTACAAGGGAGACCCTGTCTCAAAAAGACCAAAACAAACAACAAAAACAAACCAAACAAACACAACACAAAAAAATAGTATCCTACCTTTTAGAGATGGCTCAGCGTTATAGAGCACTAGTGGCTCTTGCAGAGCACCCAGTTTCAGTTGTCAGCACTCACAATGATGGCTAACAACCAGCTGTAACTCTAGTTAAGGAGATCCAGTGCCCTCTTTTGGCCTCTGCAGGCATTGATACATGGGTGCACTTAGCCGTGCAGGCGAAAAGTCATACACAAAAACTAAATACAAAGTTAAAAATAATTTCTCAAAAATTTTGGGGCTAAAAGAAAAAGCACCTTTTTTTTCACTTCTTTTTTTATTTAGAAAGATTTTATTAACATCACTCTCTTTAAGAAGTAACATGATTGGGGCTGGAGAGAAGGCCAAGCAGTTAAGAGCTCCGACTGCTCTTGCAGAGGACCCGGGTTCGATCCCCAGCACCCACATGGCGGCTAAGAACCTTCTGTAACTCCAATTCCAGAGAACTCCAGTTCCAGGGGAATCCGAGACCCTCTTTCTGACTTCCGCGCATTGCATGACCGGGTGCACAAAACTACATGCAGACAGTACATTCATACACATACAAAAATAGATAAAATCAAAAAAAAAAAAAAGAAGTAATATGATTACACTGAAAGACTTTGTATAGGTTGGAGAATTTTGAAAGAGAGTAAATGGCAAACTCACATTATAATAACACTGGCAAATTTCACATTATTGTTAAAGCATGGTTAGTATAGTTTTGCCAGTAGTCAATGTTCAGAAATTACAGTAGACATGGAACTTAAAATTTATGTTCTAAGATATTGTTATATATACTTAGTATGAGGAGTATAACAGCTCAGTTTAGTTCTTATACTTCTTTCTATTTCTTCTGTTATTGCTGTTGTTCCTTTTAATTTTATATTACTTCTAAGTACCCATATATCCACTCTACATATATACCAAAATGACAAAGTCTGAAAATAAGCTATAGGTTAATTCCAAAACACATTTGGGATTCATATTTTAACAGAAATTTTGTAGGCAGGCAGAAAGAAATATAACTTTACATTCCCAGATTACATAGCAAGTTGATATATATTTTAGTGTACTTTCAAAGAAAAGATTGATTCTTTCTCATAAATCTTAGAAACTTAAGCCTATATCTATAGTGGCACCAGACTTGGCTTACGGATATAGGATTTGGTGCTAGGATCCACAAATGAGGGACACCATATGTCCATTTGTCTTTCGTCTGGACTAGTGTAACTGTTTCTAGTTCCATCCATTTACCTGCAAATTTCATGTCCTTTTTTTTTTTTTTTTTTTTTTTCCAGTCCCAGCTGGCCTGGAGCGTCACTATGTAGACCCAGGCGGCCTTGAACTCACAGAGATCTGCTCTGCCTTTCACCTCTTCGCCTCTCTCTCTCTCTGCCTCCTCTCTTGCCTCTGCTCTGCCTCTGCCTCTGGATTAAAGGAGTATCCCACCATGCCAGGCTAAGAAAAGATTTTAAAAAAATGTAGGAGTTGTCAAATACCAAGACAATTATGGCAAGTTGTTAGAAAATTTTTTCATTAACATTAATTTATTATTTTTGTATACTTGCACAATGTATAAGGCATGTGTGCCACACCACACATGCAGAGGTCGGAGGTCAAAGGAGAGTTTTGTGGAACTAGTTCTCTCCTTCACCTTTACAAGGTTTTTCAGAGATGAACTAGGTCACCAAGCTTGTTCAGCAAGTGCCTTCACCTACTGAGTCCTCTGGCCAGCCCAAGAAATTAAAAACAATTTGTATTAAATAGAATTCAAAATTCAGCCAGGTATGGTCCTGCCTTTAAGAGATAGGCATGAGGCCGGGCGTGGTGGCACATGCCTTTAAATCCAGCATATCAGAGGCAGAGGCGGCGGATCTTTGTGAGTTCAAGCCGCCTGGTCTAACAGAGTGAGCTCCAGGATAATTTGGGGCTAACAGGGAGACCCTGTCCTCGAAAAGACCAAAAAAAAAAAAAAAAAAAAAGGAGATAGGCATGAGCTCCAGGCTAGCAGGGGTTAGAGGACAGGCATGAGCTCCAGGCTAGCAGGGGTTAGAGGACAGGCATGAGCTTCCAGGCCAGCAGGGTTAGAGGATAGGCATGAGCTCCAGGCCAGCAGGGTTAGAGGACAGGCATGAGCTCCAGGCCAGCAGGGTTAGAGGACAGGCATGAGCTCCAGGCCAGCAGGGGTTAGAGGATAGGCATGAGCTCCAGGCCAGTAGGGTTAGAGGATAGGCATGAGCTCCAGGCCAGCAGGGTTAGAGGACAGGCATGAGCTCCAGGCCAGTAGGGTTAGAGGATAGGCATGAGCTCCAGGCCAGTAGGGTTAGAGGACAGGCATGAGCTCCAGGCCAGTAGGGTTAGAGGATAGGCATGAGCTCCAGGCCAGCAGGGTTAGAGGACAGGCATGAGCTCCAGGCCAGCAGGGTTAGAGGATAGGCATGAGCTCCAGGCCAGCAGGGTTAGAGGACAGGCATGAGCTCCAGGCCAGTAGGGTTAGAGGATAGGCATGAGCTCCAGGCCAGCAGGGTTAGAGGATAGGCATGAGCTCCAGGCCAGCAGGGTTAGAGGACAGGCATGAGCTCCAGGCCAGCAGGGTTAGAGGATAGGCATGAGCTCCAGGCCAGTAGGGTTAGAGGATAGGCATGAGCTCCAGGCCAGCAGGGTTAGAGGACAGGCATGAGCTCCAGGCTAGCAGGGGTTAGAGGACAGGCAACGGAGCTACAGGCCAGCAGGGTTAGAGGAGAGGCATGAGCTCCGGCCAGCAGGGTTAGAGGACAAGGCATGAGCTAACAGTGCCATAGGGTTAGAGGACAGCTGAGCTCCGGCCAGTAAGGGTTATAGGACAGGCATGAGCGTCCAGGCCAGTAGGGGTTAGAGGATAGGCATGAGCTCCAGGCCAAGCAGGGGTTAGAGGACAGGCATGGCCTCCAGGCCAGCAGGGGTAGAGGATAGGCATGAGCTCCAGGCCAGGGGTTAGAGGACAGCAGAGCTTCCAGGCAGTAGGGTTAGAGATAGGCATGAGGCTCGCCAGGCCAGCAGGGTTAGAGGATAGGCATGAGCTCCAGGCCAGCAGGGTTAGAGGATAGGCATGAGCTCCAGGCCAGCAGGGTTAGAGGATAGGCATGAGCTCCAGGCCGCAGGGTTAGAGGATAGGCATGAGCGTCACAGGCCAGCAGGGTTAGGGATAGGTCATGAGCTCAGCCAGCAGGGTTAGAGGATAGCATGACGCCGGGCCAGCAGGTTCAGAGGATAGGCATGAGCTCCAGGCCAGCAGGGTTAGAGGATGGCATGACTCCAGGCCACAGGGTATAGAGGATAGGCATAGCTCGCAGGCCAGCAGGGGTTGGAGGATAGGCATGAGCTACAGGCCAGCGAGGGTTAGAGATAGGCATGAGCGCCAGGCCAGCAGGGTTAGAGGATAGGCACGAGCTCCAGGCCAGCAGGGTTAGAGGAGTAGGCATGAGCTCCAGGCCAACAAGGTTAGAGGATGACCCAACAAGATCAAAGCACCCTCCCCCACAAATAACAAGCATAACAATATTTTTATAAAGGCCATGGGCTGGAGAGAGGACGCTAGCGTTAAGAGCGCCGACCGACCTTACAGAGGACCGGTTTCGATCCCCAGCACCACATGGGGCCGAGAACCGTCTGAAACCTCAATTCCAGGAGAAACTCCAGTTGCCAGGGAATCCGGACACCCTCGTCTGACCTCGACGGCGTTGCACAGCACGGGTGCACAAACTGCATGCTGACAGTATATTCACACACAACAGAAAAAAAATGAAAAAAAAAACCATTCATACACATAAAACATCAAATAATAAAATAAAAATTAAATAAATAAATAAAAAATAAAAGGCATTTGCTATGTGGCAGGAGCTATTAACAAGCATTTTACATACATTAACTCATTTAATACAAGTTACTAGAATAGTACTGTTAGGACTACAGAAGAAGTGACAGGAACAGAAAGGTCAAGCAATACTCAGGGCTACAAGTTATCAGCCACAGAGCTGGATAATCTGGCTTTCCAGCTCCAGTCTATTTTCCTTTACTGAACCCAGGTCTTTATTGCACTTAGGATAGCCAAGCACTGCACACCTCAGCCCCAGTGTATTCTTAACATCTGCATTTTTAAAAAAAAAAAAAAAAAAAAAAAGATCTAAGACTCATGAGTGCAATCCTCAGTATTGCAAAGGGGAAAAAAAAAAAAAAAAACAAGATCTACCTGTCTTACTCTGCGGATAACATGCTGTTCTAGGCTTCGGCACAGGGCACCAAGGAAATGCGCGAGAGCAGGCGGATGGGGAAGGAGGAGACCTCTGGGGAAAGCCTCAGAGCTGCTCCTTCAAACACGTAACCTTCTAGAAGCCTCTCAAACCTTGGAGGATTTTCTCTATTTTTGTTGTTGTTGTTGTTCTTTTTGAACTAGAGCCTCCCTGTTGCCCCAGCTGGACTAGAATTCGGATGGCCTTGAATTCACAGAGATCTGCCTGCCTCTGCCTCCCAAGTGCTGTCATCAAAAGTGTGTGCCACCATGTCTGGCTCTGTAATAGTTTTTTTTAGACAGCTTAAGTCTTGGCAGGAGATCAGGAGGGAGAGACAGAGGCAATGCAGGTGGGAAAGTTCCCAATTCGGCTTTGGCTTTTTAGCATTACCTAGCAGCACCTCTTCCCCAGCCCCTCCTGCTTCCTTTCTTAATGAGTCATTCTAATGCCAACCTTCTGCTACCAGGAGTAACCCAAACACTCCAAAGTGGTGATGAAAGGCAATTATCTTCATCTGTTGTTCCAATGGGACAGTCTTTGACTTGCACACAAGAGGGAAAAAATGCAATAAAAGGAAACATAAACTTAAAAAGATTAGAACAATCACACCAGGTATGGTGGCACATGCCTTTAATCCCAGAACTTGGGAGGCAGAGGCAGGAAGATCTCTCTGAGTTCAAGGCTACCCTGGTCTAGATAGCAAATTCCAGGCCAGCTGGGACTAAAGGGAGACCCTGTCTCAAAAAAAGACCGACCCCCCCCCAAAAAAAAAAGTCAACTTGACTGAACTTTAGATAAACTCATCCACCTAACAGCTCAGTGCATTCAGAAATGCACGTATTCATGTAAGTGCTGGGACAATGAAAGTTCAAGTTCCGCCAGCCCATTGTAGTCAATTTCTCCTTCCACTTCTTTTTGTCACACTAGAGAAAGCTACACAATGTTTTTTAATTTTTTTTAAATTTTATTTATTTCTGTATGTGTATGAATGTACTGTCTGCATGCAGGTTTGTGCACCCGTGTCATGCAATGCTGCAGAGGTCAGAAGACAGTGTTGGATTCCCCTGGAACTGGAGTTCTCCTGGAATTGGAGTTTCAGACGGTTCTCGGCCGCCATGTGGGTGCTGGGGATCGAACCTGGGTCCTCTGTAAGAGCGGTCGGCGCTCTTAACCGCTAGGCCATCTCTCCAGCCCAAGCTACACAATTTTTCCTGACTCATTTTTCTTTTATTTTGAAATGGGATCTTGCTAATTTGATCTCCTGGGCACAGGCCAGCCTTCTGCTTCAGCCTCCCAAGTGGCTGGGACAAAGGCACATGCCAACCCTGGCCAGCCTCTCATACAATTTTTTTGTTTTTTTGGTCTTTTCGAGCCAGCGTCTCCCTGTAGCTCCAGCTGGCCTGGAACTCGCTCTGTGGACCAGGCTGGCCTTGAACTCACAAAGATCCGCCTGCCTCTGCCTCCCAACTACTAGGATTAAAGGTATGCCACCAGGCAATTTAGTTAACATTTTAACTCTTTAGTGTAAGTCCTCATGATCCTATGGACAGAGCAAAGACAGGCAATCTACTACTGGCTTTCTGACAGAGAGTTTATAGGCAGAGGATCTGGTTCAGTTGGTAGAGTTCTCTCACCTAGCATGCATGGGGTTCTGGGTTTGTCTGCAGAACTACATAAAGGGTCATAGTGGCAGACACTGATCTGAGTACTCGGGAGGTAGAGGCAAGAGGATCAGAGATTCAAGTCATCCTCAGCATAGCAGGTTCAAGGCCACTTAGGCTGCATAAAAGACCTTGCCTTGGGGGCTGGAGAGATAGCCTAGCCGACTGCTCTTGCAGAGGACCAGAGTTTGATCCCCAGCACCCACATGGCGGCTAAGAACAGTCTTTAACTCTAGTTTCAGGGGAATCTAACACCCTCTTCTGACCTCCGCGGCATTGCACTCCACAGACCTACATGCAGGCAATACATTCATACACATAAAAAATAAAAAAATAAAAATAAAAAAAGACCTTGCCTTGGGTGGGGTCAGATTTTCAAAGAATAAAACGTAAGACGGAAATGACCTATCAGTAATTAGAGCATATTCTGTCAATGCCACCATTTCATGCCTGAGAGAGGTCAGTTATTATAAAAAAACAAAACAAAAACAGGGGGCGTTGTGGTGCACGCCTTTAATCCTAGCACTCGGGAGGCAGAAGCAGGAGGATCTTTGTGAGTTCAAGGCTAGCCTGGACTACAGAGTGAGTTCTAGGACAGCTGGGGCTGCAGGGAGATCCTGTCTCAAAAAGACCAAAAAAAAAAAAAAAACCCTCACGTTTTCAGTTTATAAAATCTTACGAAAGGTTCAGCAAAATGAGAGTAAGAATGTCCATAGGAAAGACCCACGACTCTGCCAAGAACAGGCCTCCTACGAACACCGCAGACACACTTCAATACATCTTACAAAAAGAAGCAAAGGCAAAAATGTAAAATTATACACAAACGAGTCCTAGGGAACAGTTTAACGGGATGGAGCAGCCTTATCTTGTACTGTTTGGCCAGTACTGGGCTTGGCCTGCACATGTCCAAAGTCAACAGTTCTGACTGCTAAATCTAAGGCACTATGCTCCAGTCATTTTGTCCCTCTTTGAACCAAACAGACACAGTCACACACACACTTTAATATATTTTTATTTTTTTATTTATTTTTCTCTATGTGTATGAATGTACTGTCTGCATGCAGGTCTGTGCACCCATGTCATGCAATGCTGCGGAGGTCAGAAGAGGGTGTCGAATTCCCCTGGAACTGGAGTTCTCCTGGAATTGGAGTTTCAGACAGTTCTCAGCCACCATGTGGGTGCTGGGGATAGAACCCTGTTCCTCCGCAAGAGCAGTCGGTGCTCTTAACTGCTAGGTCATCTCTCCAGCCCCCCCCCCACTTTAATATGGGATGGATCTGACTAGAAATGTTTATCACAGAAAAGCAGAAAGCTGGGCTGGAGAGATGGCTCGGCGGTTAAGAGCACCAACTGCTCTTACAGAGGACCCGGGTTTGATTCCCAGCACCCACATGGCGGCTGAGAACCGTCTGTAACTCTAATCCCAGGAGAACTCCAGTTCCAGGGGAATCTGACACCCTCTTCTGACCTCCGTGGCATTGCATGACACGGGCACACCAACCTACTTGCAGACAGTACACTCAAACACATTAAAAAAAAAGAAAAGGGGGGCTGGAGAGATGGCCTAGCGGTTAAGAGTGCTGACCGCTCATGCAGAGGACCCGGGTTCGATCCCCAGCACCCACATGGCGGCTGAGAACCGTCTGAAACTCCAATTCCAGGAGAACTCCAGTTCCAGGGGAATCCGAGACCCTCTTCTGACCTCCGCGGCATTGCACGACACGGGTGCACAGACCTACACGCAAACAGTACATTCATACACATAAATAAAATTAAAAAAAAAAGAAAAGGAAAGAAAAGAAAAGAAAAAAGCAGAAATAAAAATACAAAGCTGAAAAGGCAGGTGGAGTAGCACACGCCTTTAATCCCAGAACTTGGGAGGCAGAGGCAGTCAGATCTCTGTGAGTTCCAGGCCAGCTGGGGCTACAGGGAGACCCTGTCTCAAAAAGAAACAGAGAGAGAAAATAAAAAGACCAAAAAAAACCCAAATGCTGAAAAAGATATTCCCAACAAAATCCCAGAGTTATCAGTATTCTGGTGTACAATACAGCCTCTTTTTCTCTCCCCCCCACCCCCATCACTATCTCCTACATCCCAGGTCAGTCTCTATATCCTTATGTAGACAAGCTGCCTTGATTGACCCTTCACTTCCTGAGTGATGGGTTTAGATAAATTAGATAAATGTACATTTCCTCCATTCCACTTTATGTGGTGCTGGGTTAGTTCCACTCTAGGCAATCACTTTACCCACTGACCCACTGAGCTACATCCTAGCACCCAATTATTCTAGATTAAATGGATATAATGAACATATCTTTCTATACTTTGAATATATTTGTTAAAAACAAGTATCCTTGGCACACGTGTTTAATCCTAGCACTTGGGAGGCAGAGGCAAGTGGATCTTTGTGAGTTCAAGGCCAGCCTGGTCTACAGAGCAAATTCCAGGACAGCTGGGGCTACAAGGGAGACCCTGTCTCAAAAAGACCAAAACAAACAAACAAACAAACAAACAAACAAACAAACAAACAGAAAAATAAGTATCCTACCTTTTAGAGATGGCTCAGCGTTATAGAGCACTAGTGGCTCTTGCAGAGCACCCAGTTTCAGTTGTCAGCACTCACATGATGGCTAACAACCAGCTGTAACTCTAGTTAAAGGGAATCCAGTGCCCTCTTTTGGCCTCTGCAGGCATTGCATACATGGGTGCACTTAGCCGTGCAGGCGAAAAAGTCATACACAAAAACATAAATACAAAGTTTAAAAATAATTTCTCAAAAGTATTTTGGGGCTAAAAGAAAAAGCACCTTTTTTTTCACTTCTTTTTTTATTTAGAAAGATTTTATTAACATCACTCTCTTTAAGAAGTAACATGATTGGGGCTGGAGAGATAGCCTAGCAGTTAAGAGCTCCGACTGCTCTTGCAGAGGACCCGGGTTCGATCCCCAGCACCCACATGGCGGCTAAGAACCGTCTGTAACTCCAATTCCAGGAGAACTCCAGTTCCAGGGGAATCCGAGACCCTCTTCTGACTTCCGCGGCATTGCATGACACGGGTGCACAAAACTACATGCAACACTACACTCATACGCATACAAAAATAAATAAAATTAAAAAAAAAAA
>VZQC01000682.1:765734-777842 GCA_009823505.1 Rhizomys pruinosus | reverse complement strand
GTGCATGAAGACCTGGGTTCAGTAAAGGAAAATAGACTGGAGCTGGAAAGCCAGATTATCCAGCTCTGTGGCTGATAACTTGTAGCCCTGAGTATTGCTTGACCTTTCTGTTCCTGTCACTTCTTCTGTAGTCCTAACAGTACTATTCTAGTAACTTGTATTAAATGAGTTAATGTATGTAAAATGCTTGTTAATAGCTCTGCCCATAGCAAAATGCCCTTTATTTTTATTTATTTATTTATTTTTATTTTATTTATTATGATTTTTTATGTGTATGAATTGTTTTTTTTTTTCATTTTTTTTCTGTTGTGTTGAATATACTGTCAGCATGCAGTGTTGTGCACCCGTGCTGTGCAACGCCGTCGAGGTCAGAGAGGGTGTCCGGATTCCCGGTCACTGGAGTTCTCCTGGAATTGGAGTTTCAGACGGTTCTCGGCCGCCATGTGGGTGCTGGGGATCGAAACCGGGTCCTCTGTAAGTGCGGTCGGCGCTCTTACAACGCTAGGTCATCTCTCCAGCCCCATGCCTTTTAAAAAATATTGTTATGCTTGTTATTTGTGGGGGAGGGTGCTTTGATCTTGTTGGGTCATCCTCTAACCTTGTTGGCCTGGAGCTCATGCCTATCCTCTAACCCTGCTGGCCTGGAGCTCATGCCTATCCTCTAACCCTGCTGGCCTGGAGCTCATGCCTATCCTCTAACCCTGCTGGCCTGGAGCTCATGCCTATCCTCTAACCCCTGCTGGCCTGGAGCTCATGCCTATCCTCTACCCTGCTGGCCTGGAGCTTCATGCCATCCTCTAACCCGTGCTGGCCTGGAGCTCATGCCTATCCTCTAACCCTGCTGGCCCGGAGCTTCATCCTCTATTCCTCTAACCCTGCTGGCTGGAGCTCATTGCTATCTCCAACCCTGCTGGCCTGGAGCTCATGCCTATCCTCTAACCCTGCGGCCTGGAGCTCATGCTATCCTCTAACCCTGCTGGCCTGGAGCTCATGCCTATCCTCTAACCCTACTGGCCTGGGGCTCATGCCTATCCTCTAACCCTGCTGGCCTGGAGCTCATTGCCTATCCTCTAACCCTAGCGGCTGGAGCTCATGTCTGTCCTCTAACCTCCTGGCCTGGAGCTCATGCCTATCCTCTAACCCCTGCTGGCCTGGGCTCATGCCTGTCCTCTAACCCTGCTGGCCTGGAGCTCATGCCTATCCTCTACCCCTGACTGGCCTGGAGCTCATGCCTGTCCTTAACCCTTCTGGCCTGGAGCTCACTTCTCAACCCTATGGCTGTTGAGCTCATGCCTTGTCCTCTACCCTGCTGGCCGGAGCTCATGTCTCTCCTCTAACCCTTACTGGCCGTAGCTCCTAAGTGCCTGTCCTCTAACCCTTGCTAGCCTGGAGCTCATGCCTGTCCTCTAACCCTGCTGGCCTGGAGCTCATGCCTATCCTCTACCCTACTGTCCTGGAGCTCATGCCTTCTTAACCCTGCTGGCCTGGAGCTCATGCCTGTCCTCAACCTGTGCTGGGCTCATGCTATCTCTAACCTGCTGGCCTGGAGCTCATGCCTATCCTCTAACCCTACTGGCCTGGAGCTCATGCCTGTCCTCTAACCCTGCTGCCTGGAGTCACGCTATCCTCTAACCCTGCTGGCCTGAGCTCATGCCTGTCCTCTAACCCTGCTGGCCTGGAGCTCATGCCTATCCTCTAACCCTACTGGCCTGGAGCTCATGCCTGTCCTCTAACCCTACTGGCCTGGAGCTCATGCCTATCCTCTAACCCTACTGGCCTGGAGCTCATGCCTGTCCTCTAACCCGCTGGCCTGAGCTATGCTATCCTCTAACCCTACGGCCTGGAGCTCATGCCTATCCTCTAACCCCTGTGGCCTGGAGGCTCATGCCTGTCCTCTAACCTGCTGGCCTGTAGCTCATGCCTGTCCTCTAACCCTGCTGGCCTGGAGCTCATTGCATCCTCTAACCCTGCTGGCCTGGGAAGCTCATGCCTGTCCTCTAACCCCTGCTAGCCTGGAGCTCATGCCTGTCCTCTTAACCCCTGCTAGCTGGAGCTCATGCCTATCTCCTTTTTTTTTTTTTTTTTTTTTGGTCTTTTCGAGGCAGGGTCTCCCTGTTAGCCCCAAATATCCTGGAGCTCACTCTGTGCACCAGGCCTGGCTTGAATCTCAACAGATCCGCCTGCCTCTGCCTCCTGGTGCTAAGGATTAAGCATTGCCCCACGCCCGGCCTCATGCCTATCTCTTAAAGGCCGGACCATACCTGGCTGAATTTTGAATTCTATTTAATACAAATTGTTTTTAATTTCTTGGGCTGGCCAGAGGACTCAGTAGGTGAAGGCACTTGCTGAACAAGCTTGGTGACCTAGTTCATCTCTGAAACCTTGTAAAGGTGGAAGGAGAGAACTAGTTCCACAAAACTCTCCTTTGACCTCCGACCTCTGCATGTGTGGTGTGGCACACATGCCTATATACATTGTGCAAGTATACAGAAAAAATAATAAATTAATTTTAATGAAAAAATTTCTAACAACTTGCCATAATTGTCTTGGTATTTGACAACTCATACATTTTTTAAAATGCTTTTTCTTAGCCTGGCATGGTGGGATACTCCTTTAATCCCAGAGGCAGAGCAGAGCAGAGGCCAGAGGCAAGAGGGGATGAGAGAGAGGGGAGAGGCTGAAAGGCAGAGGCAGTCTCTGTGAGTCAAGGCCAGCGGTTTACATAGTGCGCTCCAGGCCAGCTGGGACTGGAAGAAAAAAAAAAAAAAAAAAAAAAGGACATGAAATTTGAGTAGGTAAATGGATGGAACTAGAAACATATGTTAGTAACACAGACCCAGAAAGACAAATGCCATATGGTGTCCCTCATTTGTGGATCCTAGCACCAAATCCTTATCCGTAAGCCAAGTCTGGTGCCACTATAGATTAGCTTAAGTTTCTAAGATTTATGAGAAAGAATCAATCTTTTCTTTGAAAGTACACTAAAAATAAATCAACTTGCCATGTAATTAGGAATGTAAGTTATATTTTTTGCTGCCTGCCTACAAAATTTTGTTAAAATATGAATCCCAAATGTGTTTTGGAATTAACTCTAGCTATTTTTTTCAGACTTGTCATTGTGTATAGATGTAGAGTGGATATATGGGTACTTAGAAGTAATATAAAATTAAAAGGAACAACAGCAAGAAAAGAAAAATAGAAGAAGTATAAGAACTAAACTGAGCTGTTATACTCCTCCATACTAAGTATATATAAAATTCTTAGAACATAAATTTAAGTTCCTGTCTACTGTAATTTGAACATTGACTACTGGCAAAACTATACTACCATGCTTTAACAATAATGTGAAATTTGCAGTGTTATATAATGTGAGTTGCCATTCTCCTCTTTCAAATTCTCCAACTATACAAAGTATTTCAGTGTAATCATATATTACTTCTTTTTTTTTTTTTTGGTCTTTTCAAGGCAGGCCTTGAACTCACAAAGATCCACCTGCCTCTGTCTCCCAAGTGCTAGGATTAAAGGTGTGTGCCACCACGCCCAGCTGAAAATATATTTTTTTAATTTTTAACTTTTTATTTTATGTGTACGAGTGTATTGCCTGCATGTAGGTAGATGGACTCATGTTGTACAAGGCCTGCAGAGGAGTTATGGATAGTTGTTAGCCACCATGTGGGTGCTAGGAATCTGAACCCGGGTCCTCTGCTGTTTTAAACATGAATTTACAGAATGATTCTACCTCTTACTATGTATCATGCTTTTTTCCTCTGTAAAAGTGTAACGTAGAGGCTGGAGAGATGGCCTAGCGGTTAAGAGCACCGACTGCTCTTGCAGAGAACCCGGGTTCAATCCCCAGCACCCACATGGCGGTTGAGAACCATCTTTAACTCCAGTTCCAGGGGAATCCGACACCCTCTTCTGACCTCCACGGCACTGCACAACATGGATGCACAAACCTACATGCAGACAGTACATTCATACACATAAGTAAATGAATAAATAAATTAATTAATTAAAAATATCAAGATAAAAAGTGTGACACAGAGTTGTGGTGGTTAAGATAATGTAAATAAAATTGTATATTACGATGGTACTTTCACTATTTTCTTTTCACTAATTCAGTTTCCTCTTTTACAGGTGTTCACACTGCCAACAACCACTACGTGACTGCCAGCTACTGAGAAGGCCCCAGACAGGATGCCTCGAACTCAGACCAAACACTACTCTTTAGCTTGAGAAGGACTGGCGAAGAGATCTGGGTTTGGTATCAATGGTAGAACACAGCTCTTCTTGTTATTATACAGAAAATCTTCTTTAAAAACAGTGCATGTGGCCAGGTGTGGTGGCACACATCTTTAATCCTAGCACTTGGGAGGCAGAGGCAGGCGGATCTTTGTGAGTTCAAGGCCAACCTGGTATACAGAGTGAGTTCCAGGACAGCTGGGGCCACAAAGAGACCCTGTCTTGAAAAGACCAAAAAAAAAAAAAAAAAAAAAAAAAAAAAAAAAGTGCATGTGGTAATCATAAAAATGAGGCTCCAAAAAGAAAGTAAGATGTACAAATCTCATCTTTATTTAATTTGGGACTGTGTAAAAAGCTTAAACCATGGTTCAGTCTTGACAGGTTTCCTCATCCAAACAGAAACGGGGCGGGGGTGGGGTGAGTGAAAGAGAAGAAGAAATCAAGTTCCTTTGATCTGGGTCCTAATTCTGAGTGGATTCCAGATAAATCAGTGAGTCAGAGAAAGGGCAGTAAGATGTAAGCCAGAAGACTGGTGACAGCAGCTGTCTGTCTGCCTACCTGTCCTGTGAGATCATTACCACGGTATGAGATCATCACCCAGGCCAGAGAACACACAGCAAGATGGAGGTCCCCACACAATGAAAGGTCTGTGGCATTCTGAGCGTACTTCCCCAGGCGGGAAGCGAATACCCAGGCACAAGTTTTTATCTTCTCTCTTAGGATATGAGTTAGTCTGAGTAGTGACAAAAATCTGCAATGGAAAAACCCAAGGAGAACCACAATCTCTGGGGACTATATACCGCCTCAAGAGACCAGAGATCTCTGGTGAGTTCTTTGCAAGCTATTTTACAGCAGAAAGAACACTGGCATGGGACCAAGGAAATAATTTCTCCTTCCATCTCCACCACTAATTGATAATGTAACTTCAGGAAATAAATTAACCTCAAAGGGCCAATTTCCACTTCTCAAATAAAGATGAGGATGAGGAAAGACCTAAAGTTTCCTCCAAGTTCTAAAATCCCTTAAAGAGAAAGGCATGCTTTCCAGGCCAAACTACTGAGATAAATAAGTAGGTAATGAAATGTTAAGGTTCTAAAATGTCTGGGTTTGTTTTTATTTGTTTTGTTGTCTTTTTGAGACAGGGTCTCTGGCTCCAGCTGGCTTGGAACTTGCTCTGTAGTTCACAGGGTCTGCCTGCCTCCTCTGCCTGTCGAGTCCTGGGCAGTGTACACCACTGTCCAGCTGGTTCTGGTCAGCTCTATATACCTTGTGAGTGATATGAATGCAAACGGGGGGCACACGAACACACATATGCACTCACATGTACATACCCCACACAAACACACATACGCACTCACATGTACATACCCCACACAAACACACATACGCACTCACATGTACATACCCCACACGAACACACATACAGACTCACATGTACATACCCCACATGAACACACATATGTACTCACATGTACACACCCCACACAAACACACATAATTAGAGACAAACAAAAATTTTTTTTAAAGAAGTTAATAATCAGTAAGGAAGCCATACGTGACAGCGTACACCACAAAGGTGGGGTAATAGGAATGGGAGGGGAAGGTGACTACTGAAACAGGCTCCACAGAAAGACAGTACCAAGCTGGATCCAAAGCATCAAGAGCCCACCCTAAGTGTGGAGGAGGGAAACCCTCAGAGATACACAGTATGTCCTGCCAAAATCTCTAAGTTCCAAACACTGAGTGAAAACTTTTAATAAGCACACAGTGTTGCCTGGAATTTTATCATATCTAGTATCCTAAAGTCTGACTTAGGGTAAACATTTTGCATTTTCCATTCTGTCTAAAGGGGGTTAATTACATATATGAAAAGCACATACTCAAAAATATCTAGACACTATGCTGCTAGGCTTTTCAGAAGAATTATTGCTTATTGAGGTTCCCTAACAGATACTTTTAATTTCCTACCATAAATGATGGCTATTACTAACCAGCTGCTGGATTACTGTTACAATATGTCTAGTGGCTATAGAATAAAATAACAGTTTCACAAAGCTATCACATTATTTTAGGCTTTGAACACTTGGGAGCTAATAAGTAATGGGGAAGTCATTCCTAAGCCCAGTTCCTCTGCCTTTCTGAAAACAGCAGAAGAAAAGACCTCTTTGCATCCTCTTCTTGGCAGACCTTTGGTTCTTCTGGCATCCAACACCCTTGTCAACTCTGTCCATACTAGTCTTACATACTGTTGTCCTCTGAAAGTTTTATGAAGTAGCTGGTCCAGCAGATGGGTAACTAGCCCTGCCCGGCATATGCTACAGGAAAACCCTCTCTTAGACAAGAAACTACAATGTTCCTTTCCCTTTTAGGGCTGAGATCACTGAAATTGTCTTACAAGAAAGCAATCTTTTAACCTGCACTACAAAACGTTGCTGGCCTGAGATATCTGTAACCCTGTGATCAAAGAAAAAGAATGTTCAAATACTAAAATCTACCCCTAAAGATAAAACACCCACTTGCCTACACACAGCAGGGATTGGAATACAGATGGGAAAAAAAATCTGTGGCAGTTTAACTGAGAGCTTCTTCATCAAAGACAGATGGGAAACATTCAGATAAGCATACCATTTGTTTAGAACACAAAGCTCAAGAGATCTGTGGGAGGAAAAGGAAAGGCAACCTGAAATGCAGAGCACACATGCACAGAGAAAGTCAACTGATAAATGACTCATTATAGTTGTGTTTTTAAACCCAAAAGACCATGGCAGTGGATCCTTATTCTCTGCCCCTTCCTGTCCATGAGGCTTAACCTAACAGCATCTGATCCCGTCCTTGGTCTTCATCTGATGTGTATCTGGGCCTGACAACACACTACCTAAGCGCTCCCCAAGGAGAACTATCTGCTAGGACCAAGGAGTTACTCTCCTCTGCGTGGGGCCAGTGGACAGGGAAGAGGATGCAAATGCCACTTGTATGAATTTTTTGAGATATGTTCTGAAACAAGAAAACACTACAGATTACATTTTAGTAAATGTCTAAAAATAAGAAAGGGAACATTCTCTATTTTTAGATATCTGACTTAAGTTTAAAAACACTAAATGTAAAAGAAACCATTAAAAACTAAGTGGAATTTTAAAATGTTTTAAGAGAAACTTTGAATTGGAAAACTATTTTTAGAGACAGAGTTTTTTAAATCCTGCATTTTGCTAATTGCTTCCTTATTCAAACTTCCCTATCTCTAAAATTTAATCCCAATCCTCTGCATTACCAAAAGCATTACTACAGATGCTACCAAGACATGTACAGGTTATAACACAGGGGAGAAAGAGCAGCTGGAGCAAAGCGAAGACGTTCTACAGAGATGTGAAAACGGAGTGTGGGTGTGTGGTGAAAGGCAGTAGTATACAAAACAGCAAGAGTAATTTAATTATCTTTCATTAAAAGCAGTGCCAAAGACAATAAAATGATTAAACAAAAAAGTTTATTTCCTCAGAATAGGTTTCCTCAATGAATATTCTTAAGATCAGTCAGCATCTGATTCAAAATTACTGGAATATGCAATTAAAGAAAAAAAACCTTTTTGAAAAAATAAATGAAAAAACCCGAAAATTAAATACATTTACTGGACAATTTGTTTGTTATCTTCCCACCGCTGCCCCATACAAATATGCTCGATCATTTCAGAGATGCCTGTGGCAAATGAGGTCTGCAGGCAGCAAGGGAATTACCTGACTGTACAGCCATCATCAGCATCTCCGGCTCCAGCAGAGTCATGACGGAGTCTTCTCAGAAACAGCCCAGAAATACAAGAAAGTCAAAGTCACAGGAAAAAGATGTCTCCAAAGGCTTTCACAAATTCAGTCTCATGCTTGTGCTCAAAGCAGGATGTGAGAGCTTGCTTGCCTTCTCAGGGCAGACACCAATTCTCCACCCTTCAGGCAAGTCAAAATGGCCCAGAGTTGACTGACTGCCGACAGGAAGCCAAGCACTCCACAGAAGACCTAAAGCGTGTGGTTAGAGCAGGAGTGAGCTCCTCCCCCTTCAGTTTGTCTTTAGGGGGAGGGGAAGAACACAGAAAGAGTTTCTGAAGACAGATCAAACTGCTTTCCTTTTTCAGGATGAGAAGATGGTTTTATTCAAAACCTACTGGAAGGAACTCTGCTGCTAATACAGTTTATGACAAGGAGGAAAACACTATCCAAACTCAATCTCAAGAAAGCAACAGTTCAATTACTGATCCACTACTGGGAGGTAGAGACAGGGTTAGACACACATCAATGTATACAAGACAAATAAATACATAAGACAAGTAACTTTCCCGAAAAAGAATCTCAACAGCTTTTTCACATGTGATATTTATAGATAACAAGCTAAGAAAGTTGAATATTTAACTACAAAAGTTCAAGTATTTCTCCACCCCCGTTCCAATTAAAATATCTGTTTCAAAAAGTCATCAGAATACATTCCAGAGCTGTAATCTGTTTTTCAGATCTGCCCGTCCCCTTTCTGGTTCCTGTGGGGGTACAAGCTATCTGTGGGTAGACTGTACTGATGTTGGCTTTTCTAAAATTCTTTACGATCATTCTAGATGCACAGAATACACAAGAAAAGCTTCAATGTATATAAATTTCCCTTTCCTGATAAAGAAGTTTCACACCTTTTTCTAGCACAGAACAAGTTGTCTTTTTTTTTTTTTTTTTTTTTTTTTTNGTACCCAGAAAGGCTAAGTTGCACCAGCCTATTACACCTATATTAAGATTGTATCTTTGGGAACAAACTGTATGTTATTTCCATATCATATTTCTTGATTTGCATCTTTCCATTTTAATCTCATATTACTCTAAAAGATTCACACACACCCTCCATCATGTACCATAAACCCATAAACTGAAAATAAATGTTAGGTCAGCTCTAGAACCTGTTTAGGGATTCACATTGCAAAAGTACAGTTGTCTTTGGATCATGAGGAATATAACATTAATGTTGTTCAGTTTGTCTTACCACTAGGTACTTGGTACTAGCATCCACAGATAAGGGTTACCATTTGTCATTTGCTTTTCTGGGATTGTGTTACTTAACTTAACATAAAATCTTCTAGTTCCACCCATTTACTTGTAATTTTATGATCTTGTCTTTTTTTTTTTTTTAATTTGATCTTTTTGAGACAGGGTCTCCCTGTAGCCCCAGCTGTCCTGGAACTTACTGTGTAGACCAGGCTAGCCTCAAAGTCAAAGAGATCCACCTGCCTCTGCCTCCCAAGTTCTGGGATTAAAGGTGTGCACCACCACGCCAGGCTAGACAGGGGCATTTTGCTTTCCCTTGTTAGGGAGATAAAAACTCTAAAATCCTTTTAAGATTGCTTTGTTTTTAAATGTGTATGAGTGTACTGCCTGAATATGTATAAGTGTACCCACATCATGCAATGCCTGTGGAGGTCAGAAGAGGGAGTCAGGTACCCTGGAACTGGAGTTATGGATGGTTGTTAGCCACCATGTGGGTGCTGGGATTTGAACCTGGATCCTCTACAAGAACAGTCAGTACTCTTAACTGCTTAATCATCTCTCCAGCCCCAAGACCGTCTTTTTTTTTTTGGGGGGGGGTCTTTGGAAACAGGGTCTCATGTAGCCCCAGCTGGCCTGAAATTGATATGCAGACTAGGCTGGCCTTGAAAAAAATTATTTTGCTTCCTCAAAATTAAAAGGTCATTTATTCCTTTTGTGGTATTTTAATATTTGATATTAACAATAATAATGATATTAAGATGTTTTTAGCATATTTGGTGGATTTTTAATACCTGAAAACTAAAAAAGCTTTGTTGGGGGTCTGTTTATCTAGAATTCCTGAATTTTTCTTGGGAATTAGCACCCCTTAACTTGAAAGCCTACTAGTGCAAGCTCAGCCCAGTGAATACCTTAATGCTTACATAGTCAAGTCAAACAAATGATAAACGAAAACACTAGGAGACCTTTAAAAAGAATCTAGTTTCAGAAAGAGGACAAGGCACAAAAGAAAAGGCAATGCAGATTTGGGGTGGGGAGATTCTGTGGCAGAGAAAAACTTCCCTTCTTTCTCACTCTGAGAACATTATGTTGAAGAGGAGAGCTGCATATAGAACTGTGGGAATGACTCAACAGGCAGTGCAGTGGCAGCCGGTGTGGGCCGCCTGCCGCTCTGGGAGCAGAAGCATTCTCACTGGCCCCTTCTGGCAACCCAGCTCTCCAACTGCCATACGAAAAATGGGCAAATTTCAACTCAGACTGTATAAGAGTCTGGTCAGAAGTTAGCAACTGAGGGGAGGTTGAGTCATCCCTCATCCCTCTGGGGACTGCACAATTTGCTGTCTGAGGGTTTTTTTCAGATGAAGCCAGTTCTTATAGTTTTGTACTTACTTAAAGGGGGAAAAATACAAATTACAATATTCCTGCACAGAAGGCTGAATGCAAGACAGAGACTTTTCCTCCTGGCCAGACTCCTCTCTGCCATAAAAAGATGTTCAATACCACCTATGTCAATGGTCAACCCATGGGAGCGACATTCAGTAACATGCAATAATAGCCAGTCACAGGGAACAGTACTGTTCAGTTGACTTTACTTTTTTACAGCAAATCCAACCCATATGCACTTTGAGATTAAAAAAAAAAAAAGCAAAATAAAGAAAAATTGTTTTTAAAACAGAAATCTACAGAAAATAAGAATGCTTGCCTAATGGTCAAATTCTGCTGAAGCTCCTGCACCACAGTGGGAAGGAGGTCAAAATCGGTTAGTTCCACAGTTCTAAAGCTTTGGGCACCTACCACTCAAGATACCGGAAGCTTCAGTTTCACTATTTTTTCTGCAAATTGGTAACATTTCATAAAATGGAAATAAATTATCAATATAATCTATAAATTATATAGAACCAAAGTATATATTTTCTTTTCCTTTTTGAGACAGGGTCTCCCTGTAGCCCCAGCTGTCCTGGAATTCACCTTGTAGACCAGGCTGGCCTTGAACTCACAAAGATCTGCCTGTCTCTGCCTCCCAAGTGCTAGGATTAAAGGCGTGCACCACCACGCCCGGCCAGTATATATTTTCTTTAAAAAAAAAAAAAGAACATGATTTTCAAGCTAAGAGCATGGAGGCATGAAGGACAAAGATTCAATTAAATAAAAACTTTGCTTCCAATCATAACTCTCTAGCCAATGAATGCAAATTTAATATGATCTGTAACCTATTAATGCACTGTAAACAGACATGACACTACAGATAGCACTATAGTTTTTAAATGCATGACATTATTGAAAATATTTTAATAATGTTAAATAATTTAACTTTGACAGAAGAGACGGGAGGGGAAGGGAGAGAAGAGAAGCAGCACCAGCAGCACCAGACAAGCTTTTAAGCTCCTTGGGTGTCCTACTGGATTTGTCTCCTAAAAATTTCCCATTTTCTGGGTTTTCTTAGATACCCCTGGGAACTCTTCAGCCTCTCAGAATTCTGAATGGCTCTTCCTCAGCCTTCTCAGGGCCCCAGCCCTTCTTTTGCATACTCTCCTGGCAATCTCATCCTCCTGTAAGGTTCTAACTTCTACCTAAATGCTCATCCTGTATCTAACTCCGACATCACCTGGAAGCTTGCAACTGCGCCTCTCTATCTAGCTAATCTTAAGCATGTAGATCCAAGACCAAAACTTTCCAGTATGATACCTTGTACCAACCCCTCAAGGTATACTGGTTCTTTTCTCCTCTTAAACAGGTCCTAATATTCCACCCCCCTCTAGCCCTGAACATCTACTTCACTACTAAATGCTAAATTAGTTACCAAATATAACTAACTTTCTCATAATATATCCCTCAAACCCACTCTTTTTTTTTTTTTTTTTTTTTT
>VZQC01000682.1:752895-765660 GCA_009823505.1 Rhizomys pruinosus | reverse complement strand
TTTTTTTTTGGTCTTTTTGAGACAGGGACTCCCTGTAGCCCTGGCTGTCCTGGAACTCACTCTGTAGACCAGGCTGGCCTTGAACTCACAAAGATCCGCCTGCCTCTGCCTCCCAAGTGCTGGGATTAAAGGCGTGCGCCACCACGCCCGGCTTCTTTTTGTTCTTTTTGTTCCATCCCTATAACCAGTGCTTTATTTCAGGTTTAACATTTCCTGCCTGAGTATTTATACAAAGTTTTAACTTATAGAAAAAAATTCAACACATACAAAGATAGGAGAGAATGGCATAACAGACTGCTTGTGAACTTATCACCTACCTTCAAAACTCATTACCACACGGACAAACTTGCTCTGCCAGTCCTCCTGAACTCCCACCACCACACAGCACCCAACCAACAAGGCATCGTCATCGAAAGCCAATTCTAGGCACCATCTAATTTCATCTCTATTCTGTGTAGCTAAAAGAAAAACACTATTTTTGCTTAACTGTAATACTACTACCACACCTGTATTTTTAAAATTCCTTAATATGATCAACTATTATGCTGGATAGCTTTAGTGTCAACTTGACACACTTGGGCTGAGAGAGTCTCCCTGGGGATTTGCTTCCAGTGGACTGGCCTATGGCCATGTCTGTGGGGTGTGGAGCTAGCTCTGATGGCTCTGCCTGTCATCCCAGCACTCACAGGGACTACAGTTTATGACACATTCTTGCCCCAAACTTTTTCTTGATCAAGTTGCATTAAGCCTCTATATCTAACTCCCAATTTTCTGGAAATATGGAAGGATGGAATATATTAAATGACACCATGGGAAAACAGCAAAATCCAAAATGTGGGAAGACAACCTGGTTTCTATTTTCTTAATTGCTGAGTGATGTGGGAGGGCCCAGCCCACTGTGGGCAGTGCCACCCCTACACAGGTTGTCCTGTATAGTTTAAGAAAGTAGGCTGGTCCTAGCACTCGGGAGGCAGAGGCAGGCAGATCTTTGTGAGTTCAAGGCCAGCCTGGTCTACAGAGCAAGTTCCAGGACAGCTGGGGCTATAGGGAGATCCTGTCTCGAAAAGATCCCCCCCCCCCAAAAAAAGAAAGCAGGCTGAACATGGGCCAGGGGAGCAAGCCAGTAAGCAGTGTTCCTCCACGACCTGTGCGCTTCAGTTCCTGCCTCCAGGTTCCTGTCCTGAGTTCCTACCTTGGACTCCCTCAGTGATGAATTGCAACCCAGGAGATAGGAGCCAAATAAATCCTTTCCTCCCTAAATTGGTAATGGTCAGGGTGTTCTGTTACAGCAATTGAAGGCACACTAGGACAACTATCTAGTGCTTAAAATTTCCCAGGTAGCTCATAAATTTTTAGCTTATTTATTCAAATTAGAGTCCACAAAAGAAAACTCACTGCAGTTAATGTCTATTAAATTTATTTTAATCTCCAGATTGCCAAACTTTTTCTTGTATGTTATTTCCTGAAGAAACCAGGTTGTCTTCCCACATTTTGGATTTTGCTGTTTTCCCATGGTGTCGTTTAATATATTCCATCCTTCCATATTTCCAGAAAATTGGGAGTTAGATATAGAGGCTTAATGCAACTTGATCAAGAAAAAGTTTGGGGCAAGAATGTGTCATAAACTGTAGTCCCTGTGAGTGCTGGGATGACAGGCAGAGCCATCAGAGCTAGCTGCAACAGCTTTGTTGTTGTTTGTGTTGCTGTTGTTTTAAATAAACTCCACCATGCTGGTCCTAGGGGATCCAACTCAGACTGTCAGTCATGGCAGGCACCTTCACCACTGAGCCATCTCACCAGGCTCTACAGGAGCTCCACTGCACTACTTCCATACAGTCTTGCCCCTATTTAAGTGATCCTTCTTACCAACGGATTCCTTTTTTTTTTCCCAGTAAGGTTTTTTAAAGTGTGTGTGTGTGTGTGTGTGTGTGTGTGTGTGTGTGTGTGTACACATGCCAAAGTGTATGTGTAGAGATCAGAGGGCAGCTTGTGGTTACGAGCTGTGAAGAACCACTTGATATAGTGCTGAGAACTGAACTTCGACTCTTTGGAAGAGCAGGGCACTGCACTCTCTTCACCACTGAGCCATCTCTCCAGCCCCTCAAATGATTCTTAGTCAATTTTGTTTATTTTTTTTTATTTTATTTATTTATTTATTTATTTATTTATTTATTTATTTATTTATTTATTTATGTGTATGAATGTACTGTCTGCATGTAGGTTTGTACACCCGTGTCGTGCAATGCCAAGGAGGTCAGAAGAGGGTCTTGGATTCCCCTGGAACTGGAGTTCTCCTGGAATTGGAGTTACAGACAGTTCTCAGCCACCATGTGGGTGCTGGGGATCGAACCCGGGTCCTCTGCAAGAGTAGTCGGTGCTCTTAACCGGTAGGCCATCTCTCCAGCCCCTTAGTCAATTTTAAAACTCAGCTTTAGGTGCCGCCTTCTCCAGAAAGCCTTCCCCTCTTTTTTTTTTTTTTTATTTAATTTTTTTTTAATTAATTTTATTTATTTCTGTATGTGTATGAATGTACTGCCTGCATGCAAGTTTGTGCACCCGTGTCGTGCAATGCCGCGGAGGTCAGAAGAGGGTCTCAGATTCCCCTGGAACTGGAGTTCTCCTGGAATTGGAGTTTCAGACGGTTCTTGGCTGCCATGTGGGTGCTGGGGATTGAACCCGGGTCCTCTGTAAGAGCGGTCAGCGCTCTTAACTGCTAGGCCATCTCTCCAGCCCCTTTTTTAATTTTTTTTTTATTAATTTAAGCCTTCCCCTCTTGGCACCTACGACCACCCTACTCACCCTCCCATTCATGGAGATGCAAATATCCCTCACCTATGTTTCAAGACCACCTGTATCCAACCTATTATTGCTCTTTACCACAAAGCTTCACTACACCACATCCCCACATCCAGCACAGTTTCTTACTTGTGATAACACTTGCAAGCATTCACCAAGTGGAATACAAAGCCCTAGTTATCACAGAAATGTCAAACAATTCATGACAGTAGAGGATCATCACCTAAACAGACAGAGCAGGCTCTCTGCTTAAATTCCCATTAGTGGCCAGGAGTGGTGGCACACGCCTTTAAGTAGAGGCAAGTGGGGGCTGGAGAGGTGGCCTAGTGGTTAAAGAGCACTGACTGCTCTTTCAGAGGACCCGGGTTCGATCCCCAGCACCCACATGCACCACCACGCCTGGCCTAACATGGTTCTTAGCCTCCATGTGGGTGCTCTTAACCACTGAGCCATCTCTCCAGCCCCAAGCCTCCGTTCTTAAGATCTACACAGAACGGTGTAGTCTAGCCCTTAATCATACATTTCCAATCTCTCTTCCTGGCTCCACTGACATACTGGGCTCCTTTCAGGTCTTTTGAGTCAGTTTTCCCCAGTAACCTTTGCTTGGCTCTTTTCCTGTGTCTGCTCCCCCAGCCTTTACACGTTATTCTTTCTTTCTTTCACCTGGCAAACCATGCTTATATTTTGGTTCTCGGCAAGTATCTCTCCTCAGAGGCCTTCCTGACTTCATCCGTCATCTATATTAAAGAAAGTTCTGGGCTGGGGAGATGGCTCAGTGGATAAGAGTGCCTGACGCTCAAGGCGGGTGTGGTGGTGCAACCCTTTAATCCTAGCACTCTGGAGGCAGAGGCACACAGATCTCTGAGTTCAAGGCCAACCTGGTCTACATAGTGAGTTCCAGGCCAGCTGGGCTTAAAGGAAGACCCCGTTTCAACCCCCACCCCCCAAAAAGTGGTTGATGTTTAAGCATGAGGACCTGAGTTTGAATCCCTTAGAGCACAGGTAAGAGGGGTGGGGGGACATAACCACTGAGCTCCAGGTTCAATGAGACACTGTGTCTCAAAGAAATAAGGCAGAGAGCAACCATTAGAAATCATCCTCCGACCTCCACATCCATCTACACACACGTGTGCGCATACACACACACACACACACATTCATGTTAGAACATCAGCTCTGTTCTAACATCTTGTGCTTTTCCTTGCCTGTCTTGTTCCTTATCTCTCCAATACTTAGAACTCAACTGAAACTCAAGAGTCATGGAAAACTTTTTTAAACATGAGAATGGCCAAACCCCAGGGCTAGAAAGACAGGCAAAAGTTCAGCAGGCAAAAGCACTTGCAGAAGACTGAGACTGGTTCCTAGCAACAGTGGTTCACAACCACCTCTAACACCAGTTCCAGAACACCCAATGCTCTCTTCTGGTCCTCCATGGCACACATGTGTTGCAGACACATACATGCAAGGAAAACATATGCATAAAATAAAAATAAATATATAAAATGGCAAACAAACAGAAAATGTTTAAAATATCCAACTGGAGAGATATGAAAAATATTTTGATGGCATACAAAAAAATCTTGAGCTCTAAAGCTAAAGGGAGGCAGTGGGACACACGGTGCACAACCAGAGGTGGGGGGCAGAGGACGCGGGGGAAGGACACACAGTGCACAACCAGAGGTGGGGGGCAGAGGACGCGGGGGAAGGACACACAGTGCACAACCAGAGGTGGGGGGCAGAGGACGCGGGGGAAGGACACAGCGATGAATTGGCACACATCACAAGGATGGGGGCAGAGGGACAGGTGCGGAAAGGACACAGCACAAATGCACAACCAGAAGGTGGTGCGGCAGCAGAGGAACATTGGGGCGAAGGACACACCACCTGACAGATCTTCTCTGGGATACGGGATGGATCTGTGGGGAGTGACTTTTTGGGTTTTATTGTTTTGCTTTTTAGAACAGGGATTCTATCTGATATCTGTTCACCAGCAGCCTGGTTCAATATCTGATGAGCAAAACAGAAAACTGATTACCTCTAAGTCCTGGGATGAAGTAGGTTAGGAAGGTCTTTGAGTCACATTATAAACAGAATCATTTAACGAATTCTAAGATTTGGACATTTTCAAGTGAGACCAAATCTAGAAAATCCTTGAGGCTTCCTAAGGAACATTATTTTAAAACTCTTTTTTTTTTTTCTGAAGAAAATAAAGTAATTTAGATCTGAAACTGCCCACTCAAGATTTTTACTTCTCCCAACAATTAGCACCTCCTGTGCAATACTACAGTGTGTCCCCTTACAGAGAGAAAAACAACAACAACAAAAAAAACCAACAACACAAGATCCGCCCTGTTTCCCCAGGCTGTGAAAAACCTGAAAAGCCAAATGAGGACTTGTTAAATCATATGCAAAAGAGACTGAAACACAACTGTAAGAGTACCAGGGGATTATCACTTATTAGCTAATAAATGAAAAAAAAAAACTGAGAGGAAAGGATGCAGGACAGTTATGCAGAATGCTATCTGGATGGGGTGGCGTGGGGGGAGGGAAAGCGGAAATAAGCCTTGATACTGAATTGGAAAAAATGTATGAAATGCACAAAGCATCAATAAAAATTAATTTTAAAAAAAAAAAAAAAAAAAGAGTGGAATGAATATGTCCCTTTCACTTCCATTCTCTCCTGCTTAATTCTCTTCATTCACTTCTCCCTGCCCCACCCAGTATCCCAGAAAACAGACCAAGCAAACTGTAATGTCACCTCTTAAAAAACTATTTGGGATCAGCAAGACTAACTAGAAAATGAGAACTAGAAGAAAGGATCACATTCACAATAGTAAATGGAGGGCTGAGGATATAATGCAATAATAGATGCTTGAGTAGCAGGTGTAAGGATATAGCTCAATGGTAGAAGGCTTGAGTAGCAGGTATAAGGGCCCAGGCCCACTCACAAGTGCCACAAAAATGAATAGATAAAAGTAAATGGAACATGCTGGGCATGGTGGTGCACACCTTTAATCCTAGCACTTGGGAGGCAGAGGCAGGTGGAT
Organism: Rhizomys pruinosus; assembly: GCA_009823505.1. Classification (NCBI taxonomy): domain Eukaryota; kingdom Metazoa; phylum Chordata; class Mammalia; order Rodentia; family Spalacidae; genus Rhizomys; species Rhizomys pruinosus. Next base: position 759,817 of record VZQC01000682.1, on the reverse strand, counting down.
CTTTGTGAGTTCAAGGCCAGCCTGGTCTCCAGAGTGAGTTCCAGGACAGCTGGGGCTACAGGGAGACCCTGTCTCAAAAAGACCAAAAAACAAAACAAAACAAACAAAAAAAACCAAAACAAACAAACAAACAAAAAAAAAAACACTAAGTGTAACGGAGGCAGAGGCAGGCGGATCTTTGTGAGTTCAAGGCCAGCTTGGTCTACATATGGAATGAATGCCATTCCATATAGGTGGAGCTACAGGGAGACCCTGTCTCAAAAAAATAAATAAAAAATTTCCATTCTTCTCTAGTTTAAAGATTTAATGCAATTCCATCTGAATTCTGGCAGCACTTTTTTTGGGAGAGAGTGAGGTCTTTTTGAGAAAGGGACTCCCTGTAGCCCCAGCTAGCCTGGAACTTACTATGTAGACCAGGCTGGACTTGAACTCACAGAAGTCCACTTGCCTCTGCCTCCTGAGTGCTAAGATTAAAGGCGTGCACTACCACACCAGGCTTTCTGGCAGCATTTTAAAAATTCATAAGAAAATGCAAAGTGCCAAGCTAGCCAAAAACTCCGAAAAAAAGAATATGGCAGAAGCTGCTTTTCCCACCTAACAGGGCTTACGACAGTCAGCTGAGTGAGACTGTGAGGAGTCTAGGGAAAAACGAGGGGCTGGAAAGGTGGCTCAGCAGTTAAGACCACCGACTGCTTTTGCAGAGGACCTGGGTTCAATTCCCAACACCCACATGCTGGCGCATACCTTTAATCCCATCACATGGGAGACAGAGCCAGGCAGATCTCGTGATTTCAAGGCCAGCCTGGTCTACAGAGTGAATTTCAGGTAGGCTGGGGCTACAGGGAGACCGTCTCAAAAAGAAAAAAAAAAAAAAAAGACAACCAGTGAAAACAAACAGCATTCAGAAGCACATACACATAGGTCAAAGCCAGTCTGTGCTATAGAGAAAACAAAACAACTGGGGGTAAAGAACCCTTGGTTATATTACATTTAGAAATTTTTCACCAAAAGACACTTGTAAGGAGGACTGAGGATGTAGCTCAGTGATGAAGTACTTCCCCAGGTTCAAGTCCTAGCATCACAAATACACACACACACACACACACACACACACACACACACACACATATAGGTGTTTTTTGAGACAGGGTCTCCCTTTTAGTCCCAGCTGGCCTGGAGCTTGCTCTGTAGACCAGCTGGCCTTGAAGATTCGCCTGCCTCTGCCTCCCAAATGCTGGGATTAAAGGCGTGAGCCAACACGCCCGGCCACAAAAAGATTTTTAACATAAAAAGCTATCATAGGAACAAGAAGAAAAGTCAAAGCAGGAAGGACTACCTGCAACCCATCTACATACATAACAGCAAATCTTTATGCAGAATTGTTTGTTTGTCGGTGTATCTGTTTTTTAATTTTGAGGATTTTTAATACAGTCCAGATGAGGGGCCCAGGTTCATTTCAGCTCCTTCACTGCCAAACTAGGGACTGCTTCAGTTTCTCTGCCTTCTCCTGGTCTGTGATGACCAGGGTGTAGAGACACCTGCTGCGGAGGACTTTGAACTGCACATTATCTTTGTTTTTCTTGATCTTGCCAGACTTGGCATCCTTTTCCCTAGCTCTGAGCAAAAAAATCCTTGATTTCAAGCCGAGCGTGGTGGCACACGCCTTTAATCCTAGCACTCGGGAGGCAGAGGCAGGTGGATCTTTGTGAGTTCAAGGCCAGCCTGGTCTACAGAGTGAGTTCCAGGACAGCTGGGGCTACAGGGAGACCCTGTCTCGAAAAGACAAAAAAAAGTCCTTGATTTCTTCAATTTTCCAAGGCACAGTGACTGCTATGAGCTAGCAACAGTCCTGGCTGCAGATTGCCCTGGATTAATCGCAGAATTTTTTTAAACTTTATTTTTTTAATTAATTTATTTTTTTTATGTGTATGAATGTACTGTCTGCATGTAGGTCTGTGCACCTGTGTCGTGCAAGGCCACGGAGGTCAGAAGAGGGTGTCAGATTCCCCTGGAACTGGAGTTAAAGACAGTTCTCAGCCACCATGTGGGTGCTGGGGATCGAACCCAGGTTCTCTGCAAAAGCAGTCAGTGCTCTTAACTGCTAGGCCATCTCTCCAGCCCTGCAGATTTTTTTAAAGCCTTATTTTTTATTTAATTATACTTTATGTGTGTGTTTGCTTGCATGTAAGTGCACAATGTGCATGCAGTGCACACAGGGCCAGAAGAAGGCTTTGGATCCCCTAAAACTGGAGTTAGAAATGGTTGGTAACCACAATGTTGGTGTTGGGAATTGAACTCAGGTCCGCAATCAGCACTCTTAACCACTGACCCATCTCTCCAGATCCTTATATGCAGATTTATTTTTTTACTTTTTTTTTTTAATTTTTATTTTTTTGGTCTTTTCGAGACAGGGTCTCCCTGTAGCCCCAGCTGTCCTGGAATTCGCTCTGTAGCCCAGGCTGGCCTTGAACTCACAAAGATCTGCCTGCCTCTGCCTCCCAAGTGCTAGGATTAAAGGCATGCGCCACCATGCCCGGCACAGATTTATTTATTTATTTTATTTTTTTTTTTTTTATGTGTATGAATGTACTGTCTGCATCTCTGCACCCATGTGGTGTAATGCCATGTAGGTCAGAAGAGGGTGTCAGATTCCCCTGGAACTGGAGTGAAAGACTGTTCTCAGCCGCCATGTGGGTGCTGGGGATTGAACCCCGGTCCTCTGCAAGAGCAATTGGCACTCTTAACTGCTAGGCCATCTCTCCAGCCCCGCAGATTTATTTTTATTTTGTATGAGTGTATTGTCTGCATGTATGAAAGTGTACCAGGTACATGCAATGCCCATGGAGGCCAGAAGAGGAAGATGGACCCCCTGGATCTGGAGTTAAGATGGTTATTAGCCAGCATGTGTGTGCTAGTTAACGGAACCCAGGTCAGCTACAAGAGCAGCTAGTGCTCTTAACTGCTGAGCAATCTCTCCAGATCCTTGGATGTAAATTTTTTCTTTTTTTTGGGGGGGGGGGGAGGAGTATTCTCTTTAAGACAGGGTCTCCTGCAGTTCCAGTTCCTCTAGAACTTGCTATGTAGAGTAGGAGGCTGTCCTTGACCTCACAGAGATCCACCCACCTCCACCTCTGCTCTCAAGTGCTGGGATTAAAGGCATGTGCCACCACACCCAGCTGTATGTAGAATTTTTTTAATGTTTTTATTTTTTTATTATTTATTTATTTATTTATTTATATGAATGTACTGTCTGCATGTAGGTGTATGCACCCGTGTCATGCAACACCTCAGAGGTCAGAAGAGGGTGTCTGATTCCCCTGGAACTGGAATTAAAGACGGTTCTCAGCCACCATGTGGGTGCTGGGGGTTGAACCCGGGTCCTCTGCAAGAGCAGTCAGCGCTCTTAACCACTAGGCCATCTCTCCAGCCCTGTATGTAGAATTTTTAAAGAACTCTAGTCAATATTTAAAGAACTTTAATCAATAAAGAAAAACATCACAGGGCCTGGAGAGATAGCTCATCAGTTAAGAGCGCCAACTCCTCTTGCAGAGGACCCAGGTTGGAATCCCAGCACCCACATGGCGGCTAACAACCGCCTTTAAGCCAGGTGTGGTGGCACATGCCTTTAATCCCAGCACTCATGAGGCAGAGGCAGGCGGACAAGGCCAGCCTGGTCTACACAGTGAGTTCCAGGCCAGCTAGGGCTCTAGGGAGACCCTGTCTCAAAAAGAAAAAGAAAAACATCATAATAAAATCTTTAAGCCTGGCTGGGCGTGGTGGTGCACGCCTTTAATCCTAGCACTTGGGAGACAGAGGCAGGCAGATCTTTGTGAGTTCAAGGCCAGCCTGGTCTACAGAGTGAGTTCCAGGACAGCTGGGGCTACAGGGAGACCCTGTCTCAAAAAGACCAAACAAAAAACTTTCAGCCTGCTACTTCACAAAAAAGGAAATTCAAATGGTTGATAAACTTAAGAAAATTAATTCAATCTCATTAGGAAACTCAAAAGTAAAAATAAGAACATGGTATCCTTATAAAGCTAGCAAAGGATGCAAACTTAAAATGCAGAAATCGGAGTATCAGCAGAGGCAAGGAGCAGTGAGCTGTCACACACTACACACTTGTGGGGGGAAGGCGGCAGAATGCCGAAACTGTTATAATCACTTCGGGAAAGAGTTCAGCATCACTTAACAATTATATATAAAATAGAAATTTCCATTCTAAGTAAGTAAGTATGCATACATACTAGGATACATAAGATACCAACAGCATTTTCCTGATAACCAGAAACTGGCAAACAACCCAAATATCTACAACCAGAATGAAAAAAAAAATTTTTTTTGTCTTTTTTGAGACAGGGTCTCCTTGCAGCTCCAGCTGTCCTAGAACTCACTTTGTAGACCAGGCTGGGGTTGAACTCAGAAAGACCCGCCTACCTCTGCCTCCTGAATGCTGAGATTAAAGGCGTGCACTACCATGCCTGGGTCAGAATGGAATTTTTAAAAATATTTCTTTTTATTTATTATGTGTGTGTGTGTGTGTGTGTCTATGTATGTATATGCAACATGTATGCAGGTACCCAAGGAGGCTACAGGAGTGTCTGACCCCTTGGACCTAGAGTTACAGATGGTTATGAACTACCTGACATGATGCTGACAACTCAACTCTGGTCCTCTGGAAGGACAGGAAACACAGAACTGTGAGTCATCTCCCCAACCCATGATTTTTGAGACAGGGTCTCCCCCTGTAGTTCCAGTTGTCCTGGAACTCAGTCTATAGACCAGGCTGGCCTTGAACTCACAGAGATCTGTGTGCCTCTGCCTGGGATTTTAAAGGTGTGTGCCCAGTAATTTTTTTTTAATTATCAATAAATTATACCTGGAAGCCTGCAATATAGAGCAGTGAAAATAGATAAATTATAGTCATACAGAGGATGAAAGAATGCCAGCTATGATAACAAAAGAATAAAAAAAAAAGCATCCTAGTTATATACATTTCAACGATCTATACTATTTAGGAACGAATACATAGCAAAAAATTTATTACACATTCATTCACGGGCTGTTGGCACTTCTTGAACTACAGCCAAAGGACTGGACATGGGCTTCACCCTCCTCCAGCTGGACAGGATCCGTCGTTACATCAACCACACCTTGTAGAATAAGTGCTCAGTTTCCAAGAAAATAGAGGAGCAAGATGAAAAACCCCTCCTTGGAATTTCCCACAAGCCTTTTCCGAGTTAGACCACCAAGGAGTGGGTTACCTAGAGGCATCTCCAAAATACTCTAAAGCCTCTAGAAATGGGTGTCAGGAGCATGACTTCCAACTGCCACTTAAGGACCTCTGCTAACACAATGCTTTTCTTTTTCCTTATTTATTCATTTATTCATTCATTTATTTATTTAATGTGTATGATGAATGTACTGTCTGCATGTAGGTTGGTACACCCATGTCATGCAATACTGCAGAGGTCAGAAGAGGATGTCAGATTCCCCTGGAACTGGAGTTAAAGACAGTTCTTAGCTGCCATATGGGTACTGGGAATCGAACCCAGGTCCTCTGCAAGAGCTGTCGGCGCTCTTAAGAGCTGAGCCATCTCTCCAGCACTGCAATGCTTTTCCAAATACGATATCCTTCTAAGTGAAACAAATCTGAGAGTAAACTGTTTCATGTTCTCAACACAGCACAGCTGGGTAGAGTCCATGAACAAGTCTCTCTTCAGACACCTAGAGCTCCCCTCTCTGGTGTCATCATTTTCTCAGGGATGGTCCATTCCTGCTTCTACTCTGACCTCCTACAAGTGACAAGGGTAAAATCTAGCAATGGTTTGCTCAGCGGCATACCCAGCTTCTTCCTCCAGACAGATAAGGAAAATGTAATTTAAGAGGCAGGCAGAAAAACATAACCAAGTGTCAAGAAGAAAAGGTAGTAGCCAGAAAGAGGGGATGGAAGACAAAAGCCAGGAAAAGAATGTCGCAGGCATCAGTGGAAGAAAGTTTTTAAGTCCGCAAGAGTGACTGATTGTCAAACTGCAGAGATCAGTTAGGAACAGACTAGCGGGTCTGCTCCCTTTGTAACAAAAACACTGATGACTTGACAGTGGCCATTTCAGAACAGAAGCCAGTGATGAAATCTCCAGGAGACAAGCGAGAACTGACTAAGATTCATGAATCTGAACATGGGCTAGAGAGGGCTCTACGGCTGAGCACCCAGGCGTGTCTGTGTGTAGCATGCATGTATTTAACCTGCAGCCTACCCTTTATGTGCCGAGCCACCTCACTGGCCCAAGATCCATTGTTTTTGTTTGTTTGTTTTTTGTTTTTTTGTCTTTTTGAGACAGGGCCTCCCTTTAGTCCCAGATGGTCTGGAGGTCACTATGTAGACCAGGCTGGCCTTGAACTCAGATCGACCCGGTCTCTGCCTCCCAAGTGCTGGGATTAAAGGTGTGCGCCACCACGCCTGGCAATAAACAGTTTGTAAAAAAAAATAAAGAAAGAAAGAAATTTTTTAAAAAAGGAGAGAAAAAAAAAAGAACGGACTTCTTTTTTTTCAAAGCCAATGTTTTATTGAAGCTCTGTGCATTTCATACAAAATTACATTATAAATCAAATCGAAACCCGTGCTCCATTCCCTGCCCCCCCCCAACCCACCAGAGCTCATGCATTCTGCCAAACATGTTTTTCATCTTTTTCTGTCTCTCTCAGAATTCTCGATGCAGAAGTTTACTGTTTTGAGCAGAAGTTCACTGTTTCGGTCAGTTTTTTGATACAGTCTTTTCTTTCTTTTTTTTTTTATTTATTATTATTTTTTTTATTACTTTTTTTTTGGTCTTTTTGAGACAGGGTCTCCCTGTAGCTCTGGCTGTCCTGGAACTCACTCTGTAAACCAGGCTGGCCTTGAATTCACAGAGATCTGAGTGCCTCT
>VZQC01000682.1:691262-752108 GCA_009823505.1 Rhizomys pruinosus | reverse complement strand
AAAAAAAAAAAAAAAGACCAAAAAAAGAAAGTCTTTTCCTATGCCTATGTCTTATAGGCTGCTGCCAACTCTTTTTTCTATCACCTTCAGAGTTTTGGGTTTCACGTTGAGGTCTCTGATCCACTTGGAGTTGATTCTTGTACAGGGCAAGAGGTAGAGATTTAACTTTATTCTTCTGCAAGTGGTGGTCCTGTTTTGTCAACACCATTTGCTAAAGATACCGTCTTTCCTCCATTGTGTATTCTTGGCCCCCTTGTCAGATATGAGGTGGCTGAAATTGTATGTGCTCAAGTTTGGATCTTCAATTTTAAAGCAATTTTTATTTATTTATTTTTATATATATTTTTTAATTTTATTTATTTCTGTATGTGTATGAATGTACTGTCTGCATGCAGGTGTGTGCACCCATGTCGTGCAATGCTGCGGAGGTCAGAAGAGGGTGTCGGATTTCCCTGGAACTGGAGTTCTCCTGGAATTGGAGTTTCAGACGGTTCTCGGCCGCCATGTGGGTGCTGAGGATCGAACCCGGGTCCTCTGTAAGAGCAGTCGGCACTCTTAACCACTAGGCCATCTCTCCAGCCCCTAAAGCAATTTTTAGATATCACACCTATACCTTAAATACCAAGGAAAATAAAATAAAGTGAAGATCATTAAGATTAAAAACTTTGAGACAATTCTATACTGATTTTTATATGAACTCAATGAAAGAAGAAATGGGAGAAAGGTTTGAAATATGATCAAAATATATTGTATAAACTTCTCAAAGTAATATAAATATTATTAGCACTGGGGCTGGAGAGATGGCTCAGTGGTTAAGAGCATTGACTGCTCTTGGAGAGGACCTGCTTCAAATCCCAAAACCCACATGATGTCTAACAACTATCTTTAACTCCAGTTCTGGGGTATCTGACACCCTCTTCTGACCTTCACAGGCATTGCACAACATGGGTGCAGTTGCATATATGCCCACAATACACTCAGACACATAAAATGGAAATATATTAACATATCTAAATAAATAATTAAAAGGAGGATATGAGATTGGGATGGAGATATGATGTGGGGTCTTGGAGGGAGACAGAGGGTGGAAGTAGGTGGAGCTAGATATGTTCAAGATACATTGTATATACAAGTATGAAATTCTCGAATATATATTCAAATATTCAAAAAGTAAATGAAAATATTTTAAAATGCAGTGTAGAGCATGGTGGTATAGGACTTTAATTCTAGCACTTGAGAGGACCTCTGTGAGTTCCAGTTCGGCTTGATCTACATAGTGAGTTCTAGGCCAACCAGAGCTATATCGGGAGACCCTGTCCCAAAATAATACAGAAAAGATTTAAACCTTTTTGCTTTATAGCATCCCATTGAAAAACAGAGAAGATTGAGCCTTGCTGCCCATTTTCCCAGTTCAATTCTGGGTTTTTGTCTGCTTGAGTTTCCGTAGGTTTTGTGCATGTTGACACCATTGCTGTAGGTTCATTGATCTTGTCTAAGGGCAGGACTCTAGATAGGCTGACTAGTCCCAGTGGATGAACTTGCACAGAGGGATGTCTGAGGGCACCCACTTGATACAATAGGCCTTAACACAAATGACAGAATGCAAGAAATCCAATGGAGGGAGGGACTGTGGGAGGGTACAGATGGGGGTGGAGGTATAAAGATGATTAAGATGTCTTGTATGAAATTATACAAAAAAGAAGAGAAAACATTGCCAACTTTAATAGGAGAAAATATTTTGGAAGCCAGATATCTGATGAATGACTTAGATCATATATATATATATATATATATATATATATATATATATATCCCATAACTCAATAATGAACAAATAATTAAAAATGGGCAAACGAACTGAATTTCTTTCAGTGATGTATGAATCACCAATGAACACATACAAAGATTCTCAGAACCCTTAACCACCAGGGAAATGCAAAACAATAAGTAAATGATATTTATTTTGTAACTATAGTCCCTGGCCAGAATGTCCCTATGTGTCCCACCTCCTTGCCTTTCTAACCAGAAATGCAGTATATTGTATGTATGGGAATACTTTTTAGATTCCACTTGCAAGTAAAAGCATATGGCACATTTTTCTGGTTCCAAATTTTGTCACGTAGCATAATTAGTAAATCTATATATCTAATGTTCATAATAACTGTGTGCCCCCCCCCCACTCCTGCCTGAGCTGGAGCTGTGGTCCTCAGCTGTGAGCCAGGGCTCTACATTCCTCTAGTGGTGGGTTGATGGTGGAGCAGAGCGGAGGATGGAGGACTTCCTGATGTTGGCCAGCAGTCTCAGCCTTCTCTAAGTGGCTGCATTCCACACAAACCCCTCCAACGTCTCAGGCTACTCATGTCGGGGGCTTTGCCTCTGTGTTGGACTTATGTTGGGGACAGGGAGGTTTCAGTCATTTGCAGTTTCTAGTACTGATAGGACTGATTCTCAATAATGGACTTTCCATCTTTCTGGACAACTAGCTGTGGTCTTGACTCCTCATGTGATCCTGTGGTTCCAGGCCTTGAACTTGGCCCCTTTCCACCCCCAGACACCTAGAGGTTTTCCATCGTTTTTGTATTACTCTTCTACAGTAGTTTCACCTGTGCCCTACAGAAAATGTAGAACACCTCCCTGAACTCCTACACATAAAAATCACAGTTTGGGAGGTTAAATTAAAAATTAAAAAATTAAAAATAAGAAATGATACTGTTTTTGATATGTGAATTTGCTAAGAGAGTAGATTTCATGTGCTTACACCATAAGAATGATGATGACAAAGGAGAGAAAAAAGGTGGATATAGGTCAGTATGACAGGTCTCACCTAGCATGCACAAAGCCTTCAGTTCAATCTCAAGAACTGAAAATCATGATAACATTTTTCTTGACTGTTGCAATCATTTTTACTATATATATATGTGCATCATGCTGTGTGGCGTCATATACATATATATATATATATTAGTAGATATATAATAAAATTTCTATTTAAAAACATGTCACTTCACACACATAGAATAATGTAAAAGAGAGATAGTCCATGTTGGTGGAGAAGTTTGAATGGTCATACTCTGAAAATGAGAATGCAAAGTGCTCCCGTTGCTTGGAAAACAATATTCCTATTATTCCAACAGTTAAACACTGAGTTTATATATGATTCATCAATTCAACTCCTAGAGCTTTACCCAACAGTATTAAAATATAGTCACAAAAAAACATGTGCACATTAATTTTCAGAATATATAAACTACTCAAAAAACGAAGAAAGAAAACAAATGACTCACTCAAAAATGGAGCAAAGAGCTGAACAGAGACTTCATCAGTGTATGGAATTAAGAGATGGCTGAGGGAAACCATCTTAAAACATTGTTGACATCGTCGCGTAATCAATTAAGGGAATATCAGAGTATAAAACCACTTTAGTATGCATCTCGCCTCTATAGAGCTGGCTATGTACAAAAACCAAATGATAACAAGTCTTGTAGAGGGTGTGTGGACGAGGGAACACTCTGCCACTGATGGTGGAATTCTAAACCTTGTACAGCCGCTACCATAAAGCAGTGTGAGTAGAACCCTTGGAAGACTCAAAATAGAGCTGCACCTGATCCCATTCACTACCACTTGCCTGTATATACCACTAAGACTCGTCATTACCACTAGAGATTCATGGTACAAGCCATGTTGGTTTACAGCTCTCTTCACAATAGCCGAAGAACTAGAACCAACCCTGCCCATGAACTGACAAGTGTATAGAAGGAATTGTGCTTACATCTACACAGTGGATAAGTTCTATGCAGTGGTAAAGAAAGATGACATCATGAACTTTGCAGGTAATGGATGGAGCTAGAAGCTATCATGCTAAGTGAAGTAACACAATCCAAAAAAAGAGCATAATGACGAATGGTATTACCTCATCTGTGAATTACTAGCGCCAAGTTCCTAGTTGTAAGTACAGAACTGAGCAAGTTAATTGTTTTCGACTGAAACAACTGTGCTCTTGATAGTGTCGAAACCACTTAACAGGTTCTAGATACTTAACGGCTCCACTTTATTTTCAGGTTAGGAGCACTTTGGTATATGGATTAAGGATAGTATCGTATTACTTAGCATAAGTATAATATCAAGGGAATGCAGAAAAGCTGATTGTTGTCAGACATTTGTGTCTTTATTTTCGTGGAAGTACTTCTTAGTTTCTTACCAAGGCTAGCTTGAGTTTTGTCCAAGCATTTTCTAAAAATATTTTAGAAGAGTTAAAAGTATCAGGCTGGTGTAACTTAGCCTTTCTGGATGCTTTACCGACCATACTTGATGCCCATACCAATTTGGCCATAGGGACCTAATGGATAAACTTTTGTTCCTTGCCTTCAGAGTGTCAATAAGTCCCAGGATCATGCAAGGTGGCATCTCTTGAAATGTCCTGAAGTGTGGGTCACCCAGTTCTCCTGTGCAGGGAGGTCTTGGAGGATACACTAATGGGACTTCGCCAGTGTCCGTCACATAACGAAGAACAGTCTTTTCCTCATGCTTCCAAAAAGGAAGCCTTGGTCTATGTAAGACCGTGATCTGTGTCTCAAGTGATGGAACTGGATGATGAGAAGCCAAAGGAGCCAGGGGTCGTGCTCCCTCCAAACAAAAAAAAAAACCCGAGTGACCCTTGAGACCGGATCCTCAACTGACCTTGAGAAAACAAAAACCTTGGTTATTCTGGGTAACTGTGTGGCCTTAAACATAAAGGAAAGTATAAAAACGAATAATATACAATAAGAGGCCTGAGAAATTGTACTTCAGGTATAAAACTTGAGATCTTAGTAAAAAGAGAAAAGAGCACAGTTGTTTTGCCTGTCTTACTGGCAAGTGCAGCTACCCTGTGGCTGCCACTGCTTTTGCTATCCTTCAAAGACATGAGACACAGCTTTTCAACCTTCCAATATGGACTGAAGACTCATGTCTCTCCAAGAATCCTCCAAACCTTCAGTGCCAGATGGGAACTGCTGAGACAGCCAATTTGTGGACTGAGCTACTGCTGGGGTTTCAGCCTCTTCAGCCATTGCTAGACTACCCAGGCTGTATCATGGAGACCAGTACAGGAAGCTCAAGGCAGGATGCAGTGCTTACTAGACTTCATTTGATGACCATGGGAAGGGAAAACCCCAGTGTGGAACACAGGGCAGAACTGATGGTGGTTTGGGCTTGCCAAGAAGGAGACTTCAAACATGACATCTTTCAGCCTAATAAAAAAAAATTGGGAACAAACCAAATTTCTGTAATCTTATGAATGAATAAATAAAATATATATCGGCACACTAAAGCATTATCTAAGTATAAAGTCATGCTACTATATACATGAAACTTGAAGACACTCTGCTAATTTAAAAAGTCACAAAGGCCATATGTTATATGAATTCATTTATCAGATATGTCCAGAATGAGCAAAATCATAGAGAAGGAAGTAGATGAAATTTTTCTTTCAGTGAAAGAAGGGAAGTTGAGAGTGACTGCTATTCTTGGAAATGATGAAATTGTTCAAAAATTTATTGTGGCGTTGGTTGTGTAAGCTGATGAATATATTGAAACCATTGAATCATACATTTTAAAAATATTTTATGTATATGAGTGTATTGCCTGTATGTATGTGAATGCACTTGTGTCATGCAGTTCCATGGAGGTCAGAAGAGGGTGTCAGATTCCCCTGAAAATGGAGTTAAGAATGGTACTTAGCCACCACGTGGGTACTGGGAATCAAACCCGGGTCCTCTGCAAGAGCATTCAGTGTTCTTAATTACTGAGCCATCTCTCCAGCCCCTGAATTGTACATTTTAAATTGGTGTGTGGTTCAATTTCAATGAATCTGTTCTAGTAAAATTGTAGTGTGCATTCATTTTAGAAAAATGAGAAACTGAGCAGATCAAAGCGAAGCAAAGGTTTTCCTATTAAAATAATCTGTTTCCCTATTGTCATCATGATTCATTAATTTCATAAATCCTTATCCTGGAATGACAGAGCCTTCATAGTTTGCCAACTCTTTATGTCTTCAAAATCATTATTCATTATTCCTAATTTGGAACCTTATGTTCAAATCCTACCAATATTTTCCTGGAAATATTCCATATTTCCTGCAAGTTTGTGCAGTTGCACACATTATTATCTGATTGTAACTATTGCTCCTTCCTTTGATTGGTTAGTTGTATTTATCTATCAGGATTCCACTTAGATACCATGGTCACCAGATAACTCCTGGTCCTTGGGACCTTCTATAATGTCTTATCTAACAGTTCCTATACTTATTTCTAGAAAATCATTTAGCATATACACATTTTAAAAATGAAAAACAACTTAAAAAGTATACCAACTAAAGCATGAAAAAAGTGCTTAACATCAAAAATTCTTGAGATTGTATCAAAAGGATTAACATAGGGAGAGATGGCATACTCTGGAAGAGGACCTGTGTTCAATTCCCAGGACCCACATGGTGGCTCACAACTGTGTGTAACCAGTTCCAGGAGATCCAATGCCTTCTTCTGGCCCCCACAAGCAGTGCTTGGAATGCACTTACAACTATGCAGACAAAACTCTGATATGCATAAAATAAAAATAAACAAAATATTCAAAAAGGTTAACATTGCTACTAAAGTCCCCAAATGAGTAACAAAAAGGGTATATAGCTATTACTTACAAATATTTCCACCTGGAAGGAGATGCATAATACTGTGGAAACAGTCAAAACATAAAAGGCTCATGAAGTTCATGAAATTTACAAGTTTCAGGAAACTCAGAATATTACAGAACTCAAGAAGCCCAGTCCCAATATTATAAATGCCACAGCTGCTGGGAAAAAGGCAACATTTTGATGTAGCTGACTGCAAACTGAGCAAGATCATCATCTATGTTTGCATGGGCTTTTTGTTGATGCAACTGCTTTTACATACTCCTGTAAACTGCAACGTAGTTAATGGTTGAGCAAGTTAGACATGTGTGAAATCCCTTGTCTGTCTTTAGAGCCCTGTCTGGAGTGAACAAATGTATATTCATGTCTCTCCAGGAAAAGTCACACAACAAAAGAATTGCTGTATAAACTATTTTAAAAATAACTGCTGCAAACTACCCAGAATTTCATCAAAAATATTAATTTACAAATCCAAGAAGACAATGAACCCCCAAGTGGATCAATTCAAAGAAAATACCTAGACTCTCCATTATTTTTACCATGAAGAGATGTTGGATTTAAAAAAAAAATACTTTTTCTGAGTTAAAAAAAAATGATCACAGGGCTGGAGAGTTGGCTCAGCGGATAAGAGCACCGACTGCTCTTGCAGGGTACCCGGGTTTGATTCCCAGCACCCACGTGGTGGCTAAAAACCATCTTTAACTCCAGTTCCAGGGGAATCCGACACCCTCTTCTGACCTCCGCAGCATTGCACGACACAGATGCACCACCCTACATGCAGGCAGTACACTCATACATATAAAAATAATAAATAAATAAATAAATAAATTTTTTAAATGATCATGTAATTTTTGTCCTTGAGTCTGTTTATGTGGTGGATTCTATTCATTGAGTTTTGTTTGTTGAACCTTCTCTCCATTTATGGGTTGAGCCAGCTTGATCATGGTGAATAATCTTTTTGATGTGTTCTTACATTTGGTTTGGGAAGGTGGGATGGCTTAAGGGTGGGTGGAAAGGCTCTGAAATTCTCTGCCTGGGGATGACATCACAGGATGTCACACAGTCCTCTGGTAATCACACAGTCTCTGGTTTATCACATCACAGTGACTAAACAGACTTTGGGGGGCTTTTATTTCTTATTTATATGTTTGTTTGTGTGTCAGTGTGTGAGCAGTACACATGCATGCAACTTTCCACAGAGACCTAGGATGGAATAGAATGTTTTGGGCTATCCAATGTAGGTGCTGAGAGCTGAACTCTGTAAGAGCTCTTATCCACTGAGCCATCTCTCCAGCCATTTTTGGATTTTCAGTGTATTTAAATTACATGTTTGAACTTCAAAATTTCATTCCGGGAGTGGGAAATGTATGAGGCTTCACCTTTTAAACACTGATTTTCCAGTAAAACTTGGTAGCATCCAGAAAAATGCATACACTCAGGAAATCAACATAATCAAGATGCTGATTCCATAATTTGTCTATTGTAAGTAGTGCTGCAATAAACATAGGCATGCAGGTATATCTATATCAAGCTGTCTTTAATTCACTCAGTAGTAGTATAGGTGAGTCAAACTAAGGCTGTTTTCTCTTCCTTTCTTCCTTTCCTTTCCTCCCAAGAAATTAATGATACACTAATTTGTCACTCTACAGTAACGTTCTTTTCCTAGATTTTGTATAAATGAAAGCAAGAAACATTCCCCATTTTTTCTGGCTTCTTTCATTCAGCATAATTATTCTGAAATATATCTTGTATCAAAAATATTGGTATATGGGCTGGAGAGATGGCCTAGCGGTTAAGAGCACCGACTGCTCTTGCAGAGGACCCAGGGTTCGATCCCCAGCACCCACATGGCAGCTGAGAACCGTCTTTAACTCCAGTTCCAGGGGAATTCTGACACCCTCTTCTGACCTCCGTGGCATTGCATGACACGGGTGCACAAACCTACATGCAGACAGTACATTCATACACATACAAAAATAAATAAAATTTAAAAAATATTGGTATGAATTAGTATACAAATTCCTTTTAGGATCACCAAGTCTACCAACTCATTATGTACATATATGAAGTATGAAGTATAAATTAGGGAAACATTGAGTATGCCCTTTGCACTATTCTTACTGCAGAACTGTTGATACACTACTATTAATATACAGATGATACATCATTGATTCTGAGGTACAACCTGTTTTGGAAAACAGTTTGGAAAACCCTTAAAAGACTCAAAATGAGCCTGCCACCTGACCCAGTCATACCATTCCTGGGTATTTACCCACAAGACTCATCCTACTGCAGAGATACATGCACATCTATGTTTATTGCAATTCTCTTCACAATAACAAAGAGCTGGAAACAACCCAAATACCCCTCAACTGATGAGTGGATAAAGAAAATGTGGTACATCTACACAATGGAGTTCTATGCAGCAGTAAAGAAAGATGACATCATGAACTTTGCAGGTAAATGGATGGAGCTAAAAGCCATTATGCTAAGTGAAGTAACACAGCACCAGAAAAACGAACAAAAAATGGCATCCCTCATTTGTGGATGCTAGCACCAAATCCCTAGTTGAAAGGCAAGCTGAGCAACGTTAATGTTATATTTCTTTTTATCTGAAAGCACTGTGTTGTTATAATGTGAATCCCTTAACGGGCTCTAGAATTAACTTACCACTTATTTTCAGACTTTGTAATTTCTGTATATGGGTGGAGTATACGTATTCATATTTTAGAGTAATATATAATTAAAGGGGAAAATGCGAATTCCAAAACATGTTTTGGAATTAACATATACTTTATTTTCAGAGGTCATAATTTTGGCATATATGTGATGTTTATAAAGGCATATTTTGGAGCAATACAAATGGGAGGGAACAACAATGACAAAAGGATTGGGTCAAAGAACTGACTGAAACAGTTAAATTCTGCCCCAAACAATAAACCTCTGCATAGAAAAACTTTAAAAAGGCTGAGAAAAAGATGCAAGGCATGTATGGCAGAATGCATGAACTGGGGTGGGGGTATGGAAAGGAGAATGAGTCTAAATTGGACTGAGAAATGTATGAAATACACAAAACATCAATAAAAAATATTTTATTAAAAAAGACTCAAGTTCTGGAATCACAAGGATATTTTCCTGAATCTGTTGTTTTCTGGCTAAGCAACTGTGAGCAAGTTATTTAACCTCTTATTTTTCTTAACATACTTATCTTAGAAAAGCAAGGATAAGGATGGCACTTCATATGGCCATTAAAACTAGATAGCATCTATACAAGGCATGGACTGGGACACATAGCACATATGCAGAAAATGGATGGTTTCTTTTCTGCTTTTTTTAAAGTATAATTTAGGGGAAGAAATTCATAATTAAAAAAAATGTGGGGTTATCTTTGAGTTTAAACATAACATCATAGTGCCATCTGCTGACCATATGCAATGATTACATTATCTGTGGAGACACTTCATTTAAAATACAATTATGTAATATTTAAACTCATAATGTTTTCTGGGATTGCACTGTAAGAAGTGAAATTTAGGGCTCCATTTGAGAGCTGTTTCGTTGAGTGAGACCCCTCCCCGGGCTATACATCCATTCTTATCAAGAGGCATATCTCAAGGAAAATGAGAGGGACGTCCTCCCTAACCTGTTATATGATGAACAGAAGGCAGATTGAATATGTAAGCAATTGCAAAAGCTCCACATCTATTTGGGTCTGAAGAAGATGCTATTAAAAATGAGTGGGTAGTTTCACTTGTTGAGATGAATTCCCTTGAAGGATCTTGCTAGTGTAACATTGGTCTCTAGTCCAGTTCCAGTGAAGTTTCAAAATAAGGCAAACCTAATTTACCACTCTAAATATAGACTAAAAGAAGGTCCTTCTTAATTCTACCAACCACTCAGAATGGAGAGAAAAAACTGCACTATCAGAGTACAGCTAAAGCTCACGTCCTTCTTCCCGTCATGGTCTCACTGAACACCATCTCTTAAGAACTTAGGATGCTTCTCATCATGAAAGCAAACACGGTGGGCAATGATTTGGATTAGAGAAGAAGTCATCAGACTTGTACTCCAGTTTCACAAAGCACCCCCAGCTACACTTCCAATAGCTCTGAATCACGTCTCAACAGATGACCACCCATGCTAACCCTCCAATACCATAAATTAGTCAAGACAAATCCATTGAATATGAGCTTTATTGTGATTTTATTTGTAAAAGGCAGTGTGGTGAAGGCACCTCAAAAGTGATATAGACTGAAAAATGTGATAGAAAATGAATAAACTTTAAAAAAACCCTACAAAATATATTTTAAATGAATGCACGCTGTACTAAACTAACTGCTATAACTATATTTCTTATCATTGCTGAAGCATTGAAATATTGTTGGAGGTGGGGCATTGGGGTGGGATTTAGAAAGGCTTCATGGAGGAGGTGGAATTATGCTGGGCCTTGAATTAAGGACAGAATATTGATAGATGAAGCTGAAGGGAAGGACTTTCATAATGGCTGGCTCTACAGAAAGCTCTGTAGAAATACTGAAAAACAAACTCCTGGGGAGTGAATCTTCCCAACTGAGGGATTCCCCAAGGGTTCTGTGCTAGAACCCCAACTCTCAAAAGTTGTCACATGGGGTCTTCAGTAGCAGTGATATTAAGGAGGCACAGGGCATTGGACTTAACTGTAAATCTAGCAGCAGCAAGAGGTTTCACATTGCAGTCAGGGACCCCAAATTGGCTGTCCTGTTACTGAATGGATTCTCTCAACTTTTCTGTGAATGTGGTACTGTACTCATCATTGCTCTTAACCCACTGACTGCTTGAACGGTAGTTCGTGCGCATCTACATGCGCATGTGTGAGTGTAGGTGTGTGTGGATGGTGGGGGACAGAGGCCTTGTCTCCCACTGCAGCTTCTTCCACTTTCCCCTCTTGTGGCACACAGCTTGCTTCCACCTCGCTGAAGCTCAGGCCCATCTTTTTACTGTCTCGGCCTCATTGAACTCCAGCACTCAATTAAGCACTTAGGAAGCTTCCTCTAGATGAAGGTTAAACACTGTGGGAAGTGACTTGGGTTAGGGCAGGACTACACTCTCCGGAGCTGGTAATGATGGTGATAGTGATGGTGGTAATGGTGGTGGTGGTAATAAGAGCTGAGAATTTTAAGTCAGCTCTGGCTACTGGGTGAAATGCTGCTGGTAAGTCTGTATTGTCATTTAGGAACTGGGATGCCAGGCTAGACCAGCTTGGCCTGGATCACCCTTCATCCCTCAATATGACCTTCAGTTGGACAACTGAAACCAGCAAATATCCATGTAGAATACCCAGACTCTTGTTATTGTCCTGCTTGAACCTCACCTGTGAAAACCCCAAAAATCTTTTCTCAGAAGACGTGTATGATCTCCAGAAAAGACTGTCACTTCCCCCTGTCCAGCTGCTGGAGGTATATAGGTTATGTAGCTACTGATGCTACTTGGATCGGGAGGTATGGGAAACTTATCAGAAAAGAGGAAAAGTTAGTAATTGTGAACTTTCTTTCAGCATTTGTGAAACTTAGCTAAGACCTGGCGCCTGACATAAAAAGATGGAAAATTGTCAGGATTCTCTGGAACTGGACATTTAGAGCTCAGTGAGATCATCGCTGGAAATCACTTTGAAGCTGATGTGGCCTTGCTTGACTTTGGCAGTGGGACCACCCTTCTTACGCAGGTACAGAGATTTCAGATCACGGCAGTCGCTGGGGTCAGCATCCAGAGTAACCTGGCCCAAGAACTGATCACAGAATTTTCTGCTGTTCCACACCTGAAGAGCCAAATTAAGAAAGTGAGGATGAACAACCATCGGTGACACTGATGCTTACCCAGTGACATTTAGAACATGAAACCCAAATATAATTTTTATCCTTCCCTGATAGCCCTTTGGCTGAAAAGATGATGTCACAAATAATATAAGATGGATGCAGATCCCAGACTCTTCGACTTGTGGATTAGATACTAAGGATGATCGGGTTTATTAAGTCAGAAATACTGCAAGACAGCAGTGGTCCATCCTGACCTAGCATTATATAGGTTATCGGGAATGGCATATGCTTCCTTTCATGGGACTTTACAGTATACCTGTTCACACGTATACTCATGTGCATGTGGGTTCTGCTTACAATGAAATAAATGCAAGAGCTTTAAGGTCCAGATGAATAAGAAGGTCAGTGGGGGTTTTCCTTAATGAGAACTGTTTTGAGTATAAACCAAGTAAATAACAAAATAGCTTTTGCTTTGCATGCTAAGTATGTGAGCTCACCAAGAACCCCTTTTCTCAGTCTTACCTGGATTATTATGGGAATGTCAGTGGTCCTTCTGTAGAAAATGGCCTGGGTGTCAAAAATGGCATGCACAGTATTCTTCTGGATAGGGGAACGGACTTGTTCCTTTCCACACTTGATGACCAAATATGGGTTTACAGCTGGAACAAAGTGGCATTTTTATTTTTATTTTTTTATTTATTTACTTTTTGGTCTTTTCGAGACAGGGTCTCCTTGTAGCCCCAGCTGTCCTGGAACTCTCTCTGTAGACCAGTCTGGCCTTAAACTCACAAAGATCCGCCTGCCTCTGCCTCCCAAGTGCTAGGATTAAAGTGGCATTTTTAAAACAGTGAATAAAGTTTCCTTCCTAGAGAGGCAAGAAGCTATTTCATAAAGTCAAATCTGGGACTTTCCATATAATTGGAGAACTACAATGGCATAGGTCTCAAAACTTGCGTTCTTTCT
This sequence comes from Rhizomys pruinosus, assembly GCA_009823505.1. Lineage (NCBI taxonomy): Eukaryota > Metazoa > Chordata > Mammalia > Rodentia > Spalacidae > Rhizomys > Rhizomys pruinosus. The sequence continues at coordinate 738,689 of VZQC01000682.1, read as the reverse complement.
TCCTTTTCCCTTTCCATATTTCATGTGGGAATTTAAAAAGTGAAAATTCTGTACACATCGCCAAAGAAGTTCACATCCCATTCTGTACTATGTTTCACATCCATCTTGACATCTCTAGAGTGAAAGTACCATTGCAGATAATTTCTGATCATGTTTTCTAATCATATGTGCAATAAATTAAACTGAAGTTTGTTTTCCCACGTTTCCCTGAAGCTCTTACTTTCATTGGCATACTTCTTCTCCAGGCCCTCAGCGCTGTGAACAGTGATCTGAGTAACTACCTTCGGGTAGCCACGTGCCAGGTTCCAGCAGGACATCTTGGGCATGTCCATAGTCAGTTCCCTAGAACATTAAAAAGAAGATGTGTCATCTCACAATAAGATGAAGTTTCTAAGTAGACTCATTATTGGAACATATAAGAAGCTGGATGTGCATTTCTGCCTCACCCCATATATGACTATTTTTTTCCCTTTTCTCTTATGTTAAGGACTAATGCATAAATATCGGGACTAGTAAGGTTGCAGTGAAAAGGTAGCTTTGGCTGGGTGTGGTGGAACACCCCTTTAGTCCCAGCACTTGGGAGGCAGAGGCAAGCGGATCCCTGTGAGTTCAAGGCCAGCCTGGTCTACAGAGTGAGCTCCAGGCCAGCTGGGACTAAAGGGAGACTCTGTCTCAAAAATACCCAAAAAATATTAAAAGAAAAGACTAGAGACCAGAAGATAAAAGAAAATAAAATTGGGGGCACATAGGTGACAGGTCTCCTCCTGCCAAATAGAGGTTCAGAGTTCTAAGTCATTAGAAAAATTTCTGTTGCTTTACTTTGAGAAAAATTTCAACCACCATTGACTCAATCAGTGATGTTAGACACAAATACATTATATCATTACATGTATGAACAGAGGAAAACTGGTGACAGGTTTAGGATCAGAAGCCTAAAAGAGAACAAGAGTTTGAAGAGTTTCCCAATAAAACTGAACCTGAGCTGGACAGGCACTTCCGAGAAGATTCTCAGTAGAAACTCGCTGGTACGGCCATGCTGGAACATGGTTGGGACAAGCACATAGTTGCCCTTCTTCAGATACTTGCTCAGAAACACAGTACGGGTGTCAATATAGGTGGAAGTCCCAGCACGCTCCTGGATATATAGGTGGTGAAGGCGGAATCTGCGGTTCATCTCCACCTAGAAACAGAATAAGATGCAATCTCGATTCTGTTCTGAATTGGAGTTTTTACATTCAAAGGTCTTGCTTCCTCTTTCTTATTTATCCCTTGATAATTCTCCTAACTCTAAACCTTCCTAATTTAGATTCTGAATGCCTTTATCTTTTTCTGTTCCAAATGCTATTCTTACCTTGAAGAGCTCAAAACCAATGATGTAATTGTCAGGTCTTCCCATTCGGCGGTAAGTACGCAGGTCCTTCTGTTGCAGTGACATGATGACCTTGTGTCCATCCTCAGGCACAGTGAAGATATACTAAGGGAAAGGGGCCACCAAAGAGCTCAGTTAGCACTCATTTCAGGTAATCCAGCCTAAAGTTCAGGGAATAAAGCTCTACATTGGGAAGCAGAGCCTGAGCTTTAGTGGTGACCAGAAAAATGAAGCCTTAGAAAATTAATTCACTACTATGTATAGATCATTATACTTACTTCTTTGTATGTGATTCAGCATGGACTGGAGACATTTTAAGTCTTTGATGCCAAAGGAGATATGCTTTAATAACTAAGTTCCTGATAAATGATTGGCTTCCTACTATTCTTTACAATATCCTGTTTGTAAAAGCTATATACAGAAGTAGAACATAAAGACGGAAAGAATTCTTATTCCACTCAACCAAGCTTTGCCACACAGCCATGGCATAGACTCATAATGGCAGTCCTTCATGTCTTTGAAGACCTTAACGCTTTGTTACCATCACTTTAGGGAAGCTATAGCCCATGTCAGAACTTTCCAAATAACATCTGGCAAACCATGCTACTACTGGGAGAAAGAAGTAAACAACATCAGATTATTTTTATTTCTGTTTATGCCTCTCTCCTTAGAAAGAAACAGAAAACAAGTGCCAAGCCAAGAGCCCTGAAGGTCAATCTTGTATCTACGTATACAGAGAACCCATTTCTGCAGTTTGGTGGACCTGCCTGTTGAAACTTTTGTAGCGTTGTTAGTGGGAGTGAGAGGTATGAAGGGTGTAGGAATGAAGTTCCTTTAAGGACAATTAAGATGGAAGGACTGCATAGAAAGTATGAGTCATGTAAACCAGTTCACCAAGCCTTAGTGTTATCTAAAATGGCTGAGAAAAGAGATCCATAGTGAAGCAACACCACAGTCAGAATTCTATCTCCTAACGATCTGACGCACATTCAAGCCAACTATCATAAGTTCAGGCTTGAGATGCATGTAGTTTTTTTTTTTTCACTTAGGATGTGCCTCATCTGACCACTGATTTGTCACCTTGAATATGACTGATTGTAGATGGAGGGAAAGGAGTAATTGATATAATGACAGGGCAGTGATTCAAATCCTGAAGAAAAAAATGGCCTAGTTATAGAAGAGAAAAGCAAGTACAATAGGTTTCAGATGTGTATTCTCTATGAATAGGAAGATAAACATACTGAATATGCATCAAGTAAACAACTGGGCAGTAAAGACAAAGGAGGGAGAACTGAGACAGCATCTGGAAGCAGATCTTCTCTCTGCAGTGTGAGACCATCACAAGAAAGCAGGAGTTAAGAACTGTAACAATCTGATCCAGAAAGGGACAGCTGAAGATGCTGACTCAGAGTTGAGGTTGCCAAGATAGGTCCTTGGGAACAGACCTTGTCTTCTGGGTCTTATAAGCACCTGGGTCAATCCCTGAGAGTCCTGATTGGTGAATATTACCCAATAGATTCAAAGATTTGATGCTAAATGAATACTCTAGAGAGGATCAAAGTCAGACCTGGGTTTTTATTGCCTGGAAAACGAGGAAGCAAGGGACAGTAATTGGAGCTAACCTGGGGATTCTGTAGGAAGGTATCACGGTTGTTATAGCAGCCTCCTGAGCGATTCATCAGTGGGTCATCATCCACAGTCCAGCATCCCAGGACTGATTCCAGCTCCTTGCGGCCAAAAACAGGGTTGTTCACATTGCGGCAGACATTCAGTTTGTGAAAGTTTTGGCAAAAGTCTTCCAGGCTCATCCTGAATTGAAAGGAGCAGGGGAAGAATTAACACAGTGCTTAAAATGTATCTCTTTCTAATAGAAGCCCCAATTTCTTTGTTGCAGAAAACCTCTTCTCACCAAAACTCTCCATCGTCAGACATAACAAGCCCCAGGTTCTTGCGATCTGTTACATTCAGTTGCTGCCACTCTTCTGAACTAAAGGCAAAGAAAGAATAAGAAGATAAGCCAGTATGTTTGCCAGTATATCAAGGGACGAGAATGTGTAAGGATCAGGCCTGCTTCATTTGACCTCTGACTGGGTTGCAGACCACCATGCATGACTACCTCAGAGATGGCCTAGCGGTTAAGAGCACCGACTGCTCTTGCAGAGGACCAGGGTTTGATCCCCAGCACCCATATGGCGGCTGAGAACCGTCTATAACTCCAATTCCAGGAGAACTCCAGTTCCAGGGGAATCTGACACCCTCTTCTGACCTCCGTGGCATTGCACAACATGGGTGCCCAAACCTACATGCAGACAGTACACTCATACACATTCATAAATAAATAAAATTAAAAAAAATAAAAAATAATAGTAATCTGGATTGGGAGAAATAAAAAGAGAGAGCGATTTGGAAGTGTAACAGTGAAGGTGGAATGTGACTCACATTTCACTCCAAGGGCCACTCCATTCCTGTCTTCCCATTGGGTTCCTCAGTCGAACCATATACAGCTTCTCAGCACTGAAAACTTCCACAAGTCTTTCTCCAAGACGGATCTTGCGAATATCTGTCATGGTGTAGGTGTGGCCCTTCAGTAGACCCCAGTCTGTTTCAACTTCTTGTTCCTCCTGATTGGGAGACTGAAAGAAAAGAAAGGCACATAAGGGCAGAGGGATTTTGAGACCAAAGTCCTTGAATTCCCTTCCTCATTGGTTAGGTATGGTTGAATCTGGTTCTCACTATCTAGACAGAGATTTGGTCCTGACACCTAATCAATCACAAAACCAAGTGAAAGAGAGGAAATAATGCAATATAGTAACTCAAAAAGTCCTGATTCTAAGCCATCACTGCACTACATTGATATAAAATGTGATAAAGTATGCTCAAGTAGATTCATTATCTCAATGAGCAGCTATAACTTCAATAACCAGGAACTGAGATGAGCAGAAGAATTTGCATTGGCCCTCAGGGTAAAGAGTGGTTCCTAAGGATAAGAAACTAATGCTCCCAAGTTTCCACAACTGTGCCAGACAGTTGTGTCTATGCTAGCTTTTGAGTTCCATTAATGATTTTTGTGGCTCTCTGGGTTAAGGGCAATGCTTCTCTGCTAAATTTTGTTCTCTTTCGTGCCAGGAGTGAGCATAAAATGGTTGTTCGGGGTGAATACAAACCTCAATGGAGCAGCAGATTAGACCTCCTTTGGTGAATGTTTTGTATAGTTCTCTGAACAGCTTGTACTTCTCCTCAACAAGATCACTGTATCTTCCTTTCTGCATGTCAACAATTTCAGACAGTGTGCCCGTGAAGTCCACAATGATATCAGTGATAGTCAAACCATCCAGCGCCTCATAACAGCCTAGCAGTCTGGAGGCAAATATGCAAAGTTTTCTTTATAAGATCATTTATCCAGGTCAAGGGCCTAATGTTTCCAAGAATTAAATCTATTCCTGCTCAAACTTTACCAGCCAGTTTTTCTCTAAATATGAAGTGGGAAATATTTTGAGATTGTGCAGACAAATCTCTAAGCTTAGGCCAGGTTGGTAAAGGATGGTCCATGTAGAAACTTCTTTTTCCGGATATATGAAAAGGGAGGTGCTAACTTCATGTGAATTGTAGATTAGAAAGTTCAAAGGATAGGAGCCCTAGGGCCAGGTAAGGGTTTTATTAAACCAGACCATCTGATTGGTCTGTCACTTAAGATTTCTGAGGGCCAGACCCAAGCACAAAGAAATTCTATAAATCTGACCAAGATCCAACCCCACTTTAATTTTGGAGTTGAGTTAGGAGATACTGAGCCCCTAAAGAACCAACGTGACCTTTCTTTCTTCATGTAGCCTGAGCACAGACTATCAATCTCCTCCTTACTTTGCATAAGCTTTTTCCAGCAGAGCATTCCAAAACTCATTCATGGAGGTGGAAAAGGAGAAGACCAGATCTCCATTTATGGTGGGCAGCAAGTCATCGATCACAACCTCAGTCCATTCTCCAAAATGCCAGAAACGGAAGCGAAATATCCCAGCATATTTATCTGGTTTTCGAGGATCCCATTCCTGTTCCTTATGGTTGGGAATCGTCTATAAAGGTAAGAACATCTTTTTTCAAGTACTATTCTCAAGAATGTATTCCAATTACAATGAAGTCTTAGAAAAACCATATGGCAAAAAGAGGCATCCCAAATATACTTGGTTTGAGTCTAGATTGGAGAAGCCACAATTTCTGCTTCCCTAGGTCTGTTTTACTGAGTGTGATATAACTATTCCTGTTCTCAATACATAGGATCCTAGGTAGTCAGGGTTTTCCCACAGATAATTTATGAACAAAATGATGAACTCATCACATAGATTCATGATGGCATGTTTAAACATATTAATGTGGCATTGGAAAAAAATATAAAATTAGGGCTAGAGAGATGAACCACTGATTAAGAGTGCTTGCTCTGTAATCATAAGGACATGAGTTTAGATCCCAAGACCTGCATAATAAGTAGAGGGTCCCTATAAATGCCTATAATGCAAACTCCAAAGAGGGGAGAGACAGGAGGACTACTGGGGCATCTGGTTTCTAGTCTAGTCAAGAAAATACAAGCCTTGGCTTCAGGGATGGATCTTGCCTCAATAGGAATAAGAGAGTGATGGAGGAAGATACCCAACACTGTCTTCTGGCATCCAGTCATGCATGTGGGGGTGCACACACCCCACACACATACATGCTCACACAAATAAGTAGTAAAATAAATCTTAAAAAATTAAAACCAATCAAAATACAAAGCCTACTCTGGTTTGTTTACCAATTTCCATTCTAAAGTTTTATGTAGATTTATTCTATATAATATAGATTTTATTCATGGCGTGAATTACATTTTTGGAACTCTCTTTTTATAGCAATTGCACATTATTATTCCAGGTTTGATTTTATGAAGACAATGCTTATTGTCCCAAATAAAATGCTCTCTCTTGTTTTGAATTCTACCTGAATATCAAGGAATTTTGTATTATTAATAATTTATGAGAACCTTTTCAAGTATCTATTTCTATCCTTCTCACCTTTTCTCTTATGGATAAATGTGTTAATGACTTCCTGGCTCTTACAGTAGGCGCAAAGAATATAATATGAAGAAATACTGAATCAAAGCACTACAAATGACAACAAAAGATCAACTAGTATATGTGCCAGAACGAGTAGAGAAAAATATGAATTGTAGAATCTAGTACATATGGATTTTCACTGTAAAATTCACCTTGTCTGAATTAGAGAAAATTCTTATAATGAAATGGAAGGAAGTCATATTGTTAATCTTTTTGGATTCAGGAAATAGAACAATGTTAGAAAATTACGAGCTGGTTTTCTGTAAAGTTGTTCAGGAAGAAGGTAGAAATAGATTAAGGTCCTCCAGGATGGAGAATACCTTTGTCCAGTGAGACTCCTGAACAGCCAAACAGGAAAATGCAGGGACCATTGACTTATGCCCCAGTCTCCCCTGGATCAGCTGGTGGTTGCTGATGTTGCCCACAATCAGATGGGGGTCATCACAAATGTCCTGTAAATACAATAATTGGTTATCCCAGAGTCCGTGAAGAGGTTTTTAAGAGTCACTATAACGTGAGCTAGGAAGGGCAGGCTTCTGAGAGGAGAAAGGGTTAGGGTTAAAGGTGGCTAGGATTTTTATAGATGGGATAAACAGAAGACTGAAGGGAGTATGGTAATAAAGCACAAAGCATGGGATCACCTAAGGACAGGCTCAGGTCATGAACAATTGAAGAAATGGAAGGACAGAATGGAGTACATGTGCTGGTGTAGGGCACTTGTCATTGGAGTTTGGAAGCATTTTCACTATAGCAGAGAACTTTAAAAGATGAGGAGAACTAAGGATTAGTACACTGCATTCTGGTCCCATTTTTGTCAGGTGAGATTTTTCATGAGCATCTGTACTTGGAAGGGTGATTACCTGATTGCATTTAAGAGACAAGGTCTGATAGAGGTGAACTACTAACGCATTTTCCTCTCTAGGAAAATGAGTTAGGAGACCTAACACAAAGTAAAGGCAGCAGCAGTCTCCATGGTAACAACCTTTCCCAACCCCCATATATATATTTGTATGAATATACATGACAGGATCATTAATAGCAGGTGTAATAAACCATGCATAGGAACACTTCAAAGACACCACCCCGAAGCCTATATTACAAAGGGATTTGGGCAGAGAATGGGGCAATATTTGCTGGGGGTGTATGTGTGTGTTTTCACCTCATTGTATTCTCTCTATGAATAGGAAAAATAAGACCCAAGTAATGTAATTACAAAAAATCTGGTGAAGAAGCAAAATAGAGCCACTTTCAAAGTATAATCAGTGCCTGGAAGGAAAGAATTCACAAAGTTCACCTGGTGGTAGAGTAGATACCATGCTGATTTTAATACTTGAGCTGATTACAATTAGGCTGTTGGGAAATGGAGAGATAGCAGGTAGAAAGAAGAGGCATGAGCAAAGGCATAGCAGCATACATGACACCATAAAACTGCAAACATGATTGTGTGGCTCAGTGCATCGGCACTTGCAGAGTTCAAAGGCATCAAATACCAATGAAGTCTTGATAGATGGAAACAATTTCATGGAAGAGGATGTTGGCCCGTACCATGACTTTTTGCTAACTAAACGGAAATAAATCCCAGTTCCAAATGGAAAGAAAATCTAGAATACACCCTTTTAGGAAATTATTAAATAGAGACAGCTATATTTTTCTTGTTCTCAATGCTCTTTTTTCTAAATGGGCAGAATTCTCTTTGATAAATGATCTGGTCTACAAAATAAAGCATTCCATATATTTGTGAAAAGCCAAAATAACTCTGGAAAGAAATAGGCATTCTGGGCAGGGACACATCCAAACTGAAGAATAATTGGGCATTCTTCTGCCAAAGAAGATGATTAGACAGGTTGTAAGCTATGCATTTTCTGTCTTTTTTAAAGGTTCATGTCTAGTGTCTTATCATTACATTTTATCTTAGGAAAATACTTCTATCTTATTAGATAATATATGCCTTGTCAGTTGTTTTTTTCACTTATTGAACACAGAGCAGGTGCATTGGATGAGTTAGATACTGATGATTCTTCTATTTTTTTTTTCTTTCTTTTTTCTAATATGAAACTAAGCATTCATTTTCCTCCTTAGGTCAGACATCATTTTATTTGGAACAATACATAAAATTGTACAGTGTTTTATTAGATCCAGACGAGCCTATAACCTTATTTTCTAGCATGGAAAACAGCCAAGTAAACATTGAAAGGTGATAAAAATGTGTTTTTATTTTATTTTATTTTTTGGTCTTTTCGAGACAGGGTCTCCTTGTAGCCCCAGCTGTCCTGGAACTCGCTCTGTAGACCAGGCTGGCCTTGAACTCACAAAGATCCGCCTGCCTCTGCCTCCCAAGTGCTAAGATTAAAGGCGTGCGCCACTACGCCCGGCCAAAAATGTGTTTTTATATTGGTAAGGTAAATTATTTGCTGGTTTTATGTAGAGGTACTTTGATTGGGGTTATTTACACTGTATTTAATTTGCACAAGCAAGAGTTTAGAGTCAGTCAATATTTTTTGACATGTCAATTTCTATTGAGAACATGAAGGGTGACCTAAGAGAACAAAAGGACGTATAAACAGATTTAAAATTGAGGAACTGGCCGGGTGTGGTGGCGCACACCTTTAATCCTAGCACTTGGGAGGCAGAGACAGGCGGATCTTTGTGAGTTCAAGGCCAGCCTGGTCTACAAGGTGAGTTCCAGGACAGCTGGGGCTACAGGGAGACCCTGTCTCGAAAAGACCAAAAATAAATAAATAATTAAAATTGAGGAACTGGGTTAGTTAGCTGTAGTAATAAGATTTATGTCTAAATATATATATATATATACTTACATACGACTATGACATAGCCATAGCTGTGTGAAACCATACTAGAATATAAATTTGGACAAAATCATATTTCTAATTCTCTCATAATCTGATCTATTCTAAATTTGCTTCACCATTTCATGTATGATATATTTAACTGCATTTTTTTTCATATTTTTGAGACAGGGTCTCCGTGTCTCCAGTGACAGGTGTGGTGGCACACTTCTTTAATCCCAGCACTTGGGAGGCAGAGGCAGGCGGATCTCTAATGAGTTCAAGGCCAGCCTGTTCTACAGAGCGAGTTCCAGGCCAGCTGGAACCATAGGGAGAGCCTGTCTCAAAAAGACCCCCCCAAAAAAAGAAAGAAAAGAAAAAGAAAATAGCCAACGAGAAAGGATAAGAGCAGTGGGCCAATGCAAATCTAACATCCAAAAGGACTTTTTGGTAATAACTTGAAATAACCCCAGCTGGCCTGGAACTCACTTTGTAGACCTGGCTGGCCTTGAACTCACAGAGAGCCACCTGCCTCTGCCTCAGGAGTGCTGGGATAAAAGGCGTGTGCCACCAAGCCCGGCTAACAGTGGATTTTAAAACACATTAAAAGTCACTGAATGTAAAAAAAACAGAAGAGATTTTGAGGCTATCTAGTCAACTTTATTTGGCAGCCAAAGAAGCAGGTTCAGATAGAGGCAGTAACTTGTTTCTCAAGGAATCTGGTTTGTTAGTATGATTAAAACGTACTGCTAGAGAAGGGATGTTAAGACCTCAGCTGGCCCATCCCTTTGCCTTTAAGCTTATCAGTGGCCCTATATAATGAATTACTATTGTGCAGCTCCCCAGGGATGAAGATGCTCCACTTCTTTCACTTTTCCATCCCAATATTGTATAATCTGCTTAACATTCCAGTTTTTGAAAGACTTTCTTAGCGTCTGATTTTAAAATAAATATCTCCAATAAGCATCGATTTCTAGAATTCAAGTCACTAAATATGAATCAGTCTTGTACTACACATAAGTACCATGATGTGAAGCATAGAAAACAAATCTTTATAAAGCCACAACTTGAACTTCTTAAAAGAAGTGAAACAATAAATAATTAGAAAATAGCCAATGAAGCCAGGTGTGGTGGCACACGCCTTTAATCCCAGCACTTGGGAGGCAGAGGCAGGCGGATCTCTAATGAGTTCAAGGCCAGCCTGGTCTACAGAGCGAGTTCCAGGCCAGCTGGAACTACAGGGAGAGCCTGTCTCAAAAAGACCTCCCCCCCAAAAAAAAGAAAGAAAAGAAAAAGAAAATAGCCAACGAGAAAGGATAAGAGCAGTGGGCCAATGCAAATCTAACATCCAAAAGGACTTTTTGGTAATAACTTGAAAATAGTGAAGTGGCTGTTTATTGACTTTTCCTGTCATTTGGGATACACTGGATCTCTTCCTGTTGAGGTTAAGGAAGGAAGATTGGAGATATTTTTCTGTAACTTGAAGCTGAGATGCAGATGGGACATTTCGGCCTGAAATATGCTGGTGTGGTAAGAGTGGGGTTCAGGTGGAGGTCACAGTGCATACATCCATAATCTCTGTGTGGCTTGAGAATAAGGAGGAGATGTGGGAGATGTTGCATTCCTAATGACTCCAGCTGTGTTGGCACAGTTGAAGTGGTCCTTGAATTGAGCTATTCTTCAAGGCAAACTAATTTCTTAGGTGAGAAACACGCCCAACTCAGAAACTGAACACACAAAAACCTCGTGCTCCACACATATCCTCAATCTGAGCTAAAATATTCTGTAAGTAAAACATCTTTTTAAGGAAATACATTCTCTCTTCTGAGCATTAACAGGCCTCGCAGTTGCTTTCACTTTATTTCCCTTCACAGGGACCACTGCACTATTGGGGACTATAGCCCTGCATAAATCATTCTGCTTAAACCTTTAGCTCAGAGACCAATGCTACAGGAGTCTCTTAAGGCGTCAACCTGAACTTCTAGAAATTTTTATTTCTGCATGAATGTTTTGTCAACAGTAAAATATTCTCTTTGTTACAAGGAGAAATAAGTATGGATCTAGGACTAACAACTTAAGTTCAATTTCAAATTCTTATATAGACAACAAATCATTATTTGAACATTCAGACTCGTACAAAACTCTAGGTATAGAACCTAACCTTTTTCATTGGGAATAATTCATATTTTCATTTAATGGAATACTATTCAGCCACGAGAAAGAGTAAGCTGATACCTGATATAATATGAATGACCCTTGAAAGTAGGCTAAGTTAAAGAATCTAATTCATATTTTCATTTAATGGAATACTATTCAGTCACGAGAAAGAGTAAACTGATACCTGATATAATATGAATGACCCTTGAAAGTAGGCTGTTAAAGAATCTAATAAACATTAAGATTTCCACTATTCTAAAACTGTGTTGTGGTAATACTTGCCTAACTCTACAAATTTATGAAAAATCATTGAATTATACATTTAAACCAGGTATATTTCATGGTGTATAAAGTATTCTTTCAATAAAAAGGAAATCAATTTTGAATACATAATTTAAGATTAATAGAATAGTTGAAGAAAGGCTACAAGGCTATTCAACCCTGATTGTGTAAAGGGTAGAAAATATTAGGACCACTTATGTAGAAATATAAGGTCTCTGGGGAGCAAAGGAAATTCATGAGCAGTCGTAGCCTAAAGTGCTGCACCCAGGTGTCACAGGGGAGCTGGTAGTTGGAAACTTCTATTAGACAAACAGAAGTGCTGCCCCCAGTATGATTCTCTCACTTATCTTTCTTTCAAGCCTGTACATTCTGTTCCTTGTGTTCTTTCCCTTTAATTCTTTCCCTGTCATTATTCTGAAGATCATTTTGACCTAGAATTTTATCACCTTCTCATCCAACCCAGACAGTGTACTAAAATGCCAGTTGGCAAGGTATTCCTCACAGGATTACTGAACAAGAGAATTGGGAGTAGAGGCAGAACTCAAAGCTTGACCAGGAGAGTTGGCAGAAGATCTTGGGCAGGAGCCATTTCTTCTTCTGCAGCTGGCTGTGCAAATTCCCAAGAGTCTTTGCTCTAGATAAGTCAGGGATTAGATGTGTCTGACTCTAAGACAGTATGGTAGGTGGATATGAGTCAGTAAGGAAAAGAATCCAGAAGTGGACAAAGGATTTTTGTGGAAATTTGTCAGGCAAATTTCAGCCTATATTTCATACTTGCAGTCTTATAACACACTGAAACTTAGTATAACTCAGTTTACATAATTTATTTAGACTATGAGTCGGGGTGTAGGAGGACAGGAAAGCTCCAGAGGATACAGTTTGGGGAAAGTATGTGTACCCAGAAAGCTAAGAGAAAGACTGGAGCCGCTGGCTCATTGGTGAGGTAAAGGAGAAGGGTTTTTTCTTCAGGGTATGAGTAGATCACCTGCTACTGAACAACTGTAAAACACATCTATAATCCTGTGTATCCAAAGCTCTTTTAAACAGTAAGAGCCATGTGTGGTGATAAAAGCCTGTAATTCCCAGAACGTAAGTGTGCCAATGCAGGAAGATAAAGAGAGAGTTCAGGGCTAGCCTGGGATACCAATAAATTCAGGCCAGCCTGTGCTATATAATGAGACTCTGTCTCAGAGCAATCAAAAACATAAAAGCATATTGGCAATTGGGTTAGAAGAGGAACTCGTTTTTGCCCCACCTAGATATTGTGAGCCTTTCTGGAGTTATACATTTATTCAAGTATCAGTGGTATTCAAGAGTATGGACTTTTAAAAGGAAGAAGCTTTGAACATGAAAGAGCTAGAAACCTCAAGATCAGGGCTGGGGATACAGTGGTAGAGAACTTGTCTACCACAATAAGGACCTGAGTTTGAGCCCAAGAACTGCCAAAACAGTATGCCAGACATAGTTGAACTAGCTACTTGGCTGGCTGAAGCGGGAGGATGGCAAGTTGAGAAATTTTCTCAAAATAAATATTTGAAGGAGCTAGTCGATGTAGCTCAGTAGTACAACATTTATCTAGAGTGTACAAAGTCATGCATCACGAGCATGAGAGGGAGGAAAAGAGAGGAGAGTGAGATGAGTTGGTTAATTGTGCCACCTCTACTTTAGAGCCTTCAGGGAAAAAAAAGCCCTGATTGAGTATAAAGCTGTGTGATGTGCGAAGACAAAAGATGTCTACATGCTTCCTTGTAAACCAGGACCTCAACCTTGCTAATGAGGCAATGAAGGACAATGATCAGAGTCAATTCAGAGAGGTCCAGAACTGTCTCTCAGCTTTCCTGATGGGAGGCAGGAGAACTTTGACATGGCTCTTAACCAAGGCTCCATTCTAGCTGAAAATGAATCCATAAATTTTAGGAAATGCTCAAGTGGTGTTCAAGAGCATTAGTTTTCTTCATTCTCTACAAGAGTCCAGTTTAAATATATGATTGAGCCTCTCCCCAAAACAACTCCATATAATTTCTTCTCTGAATGCTTTAAAATAACATTTCATGTTTCCAGTACAGGGTGGAACCACCTTAGTCAGTATCCATCCTCCCAGCTAGCATGGTGGTGCTTGGTTCCAGGCTATAGTAATGTGTTACACAAAGAATGGCCCAGAGCAGGGTGCTGAATGGCTCTCAAGTGCCTCTCCCTTTGTGCTTAATAACACTTTGGCCCCACAATGCCTTCCCAAAGGGAAACATGGAATCAATGTGTAAGCACAGCATCAACACACTGAGGACAAATGTAAGTACTGACTGCAAAGAAGCTAGAAATATGTCTTTAAAAAGAAGAGGCTCACAAGTTGTGATGGCGCATGTCTTTAATCCCAGCACTCAGGCGGCAGAGGCAGGCAGATCTCTGTGAGTTCAAAGCCAGCCTGGCCTACATAGCGAGCTCCAGGCCAGCTGGAATTAAAGGGAGACCCTGTCTCAAAAAGACAAAAAAAATGTAAAAAGAAGAGGCTCAAATGATATGACAACATAGAAGAAAACAACTCATGTGAACTTTGGAGTCATACCTACATTCAGATTTTAGCTTGCCAGTGGTTGGATGCTGAGTGTATCTTTGTCTTCCCTTTGAGACCTAGTTCCCTCATCAAAATCATGGGCATAATATCTGTAGGGGGTTTTTATATTATCAATTATTAGAGGTCAGAAAACTTGTGGGCATTGGTTCTCTCCTTCCAACATGTGGATTCCAGAAATTAAACTCAGGTTGTCAGCTTTGGCAGCAAGCACTCTTACCTGCTGAGCCATCTTGGAAACCCATGTTATTTTATTTAATCAGGAAAGTTAATTAAACAAAAAGAATTGCAACATAATTACCACGTTAAGCTGTGGCTAATAAAGATTGAAGGAAAATAATGTGTATAGAACTCCAACACTCATATCATAGTAGCGTACTGATTCCTTTCCTGCCCCTCCCCTCCTTGTATTTTCTGTCTCTGTTTCTCTGTCTCTCTCTGTTTCTCTCTCTCTCTCTCTCTCTCTCTCTCTCTCTCTCTCACACACACACTCCTTCAACATAGGTGGAGTATTACTTGCCTCAGGAAAAATTTAAAAATATTGTCCATTGTCATGGTTATTAAGACTTTTTTTCCTTCCTTGCTAATCCATCTAGGATTAGCTCCACAGAATTTGGACGATGAAGGCAAAGGACAAAGAACTGAGCCAAGACAGAGTGGAAGGAGGATCCATCTAAAGACACACCAGCACAGGAAGTGCTGTCTAGTTGGTTCACACCTGGGGAATGGCTTCATGTTGGCTTCCAGTTTTTCTGCCCACAGACCTCTTCCCACCTCCTCTAGGACCTCACCCCCGTCAATCGCCATCTCTCCTGCATCTTTGGCCTTTTGTTTACTGTCTACTCCTTAGCCTGTAAGTATGCTCAAGTCTGTCCCATTTTAAAATGTCATGCATCCAACACACATCTTTCAGTTTCCTGCTTCCTTTCAGCAATTTCTGCCCCTCGTTAACACACCATCCATTCATGAGGGTGGCCCCTTGAGCAGATATCTTCTTTTTTTCAACTATTTTTTGAAGAGGACAAGGTCTTACCTCTCTGCATTCCCAAATACTAACTAATGAATTCTGCTGATATTTCCCAGATTTTTATTTCAAACAACCAGATTTATCTGCAAAGATGTCAACAATTGGAGGCACAGAAAGACAGACTTCTGCACATCTCACAGTTTCTCTTTTGTTTTATTTTAGTTTATGACACTGTGAATTAAACCTCTGCTTTACTACTGAGTTACACCTCCAACCTCCAGTCTCACAGTTCAAATGGCCTTCATTCTTTTGTCCTTTTTATTTTTCTTTGTCCTTTAAGTTGCATAGAAAATAAAAATCCTCTGCTTTGAAAAAACTTTGGAAACACTCAGAAAAAGATGCAAGACATGTATGACAGAATGCATGAACTCGGGTGGGGTGGGAGGCATAGAATGGGAAATGAGTCTAAATTGGATTGAGAAATGATGTATGAAAAAGTTTAATAACAATAAAAATATGTATTAAAAATCTTCTTGAAACCAATGTATCTTGGCTCCCCCTGGTGGCAATATGCATGAACTAAAGTAGGGCTCGAAATTCCACTTGGAAGTTTTAACTGGTGGAAATTGCAACAAGAAATGATAGTTGGCTCCTTAAAGAAGAAAACATCGAATTGGTGAGTACAGTGGTTCCATAATAGGTCACACAAAGGGTATCCTCAACATGTTGTGAATGTCTAAGAACTCACATTTTACAAAGCTCTCCATGGCCCAGATACCTGATCATTGGGAAGGAGCCTTCTGTCCAGTTATACCCTTTAGATACAACAAGGTTGCTATTTATTTTCCAGACTCCATTATATCTTATTAAACATTGAGCTGTCATTCACATAGACCTTATGGCAGACAGTGTTTTGAGCCCCACTTTGAGATATATCTTAACACAGATATTCCATAGAGAACTAAAATCTTTATTAAAAGTTATTATTAATGAATGGTAAAAAGCTCCTTCCTCCAATGCAAGTTCCACCTTCTTCCTGTAGAGTTCATTTTATCAAGGGTGATTATATTTGCTGCTTTGACTTTATCTTTAATTTACTAAGCTAGGTAGCTTAATAAAGAGACATTTTCTGGATTGCCATATATACTCATATGAAGTTCTGAAAATAGGCACATTATGTTTCCTTTTCGTTGTTACTAGTTTTAAATAAATATTCAGACTGGATTTACTAAATTTTGAGTCTCCTCAAGCTAAAGCCTGGAGCACACACCTTACTTTAATGTTGGCTATATGTGAGGTGATGAATATGTCAATTCATTACTGGTAATAATTTTTAAATGTATACACATATGAAAAATCATGTCATTCATAAATACATACATTTTTTGGTGAATGATTCCACCAGACACACACACAGAGAAAGAGAAAGAATAAGATGATGATGATGATGATGATGATGATGATGATGAAGAAGAAGAAGGAGGAGGAGGAGGAGGAGGAAGAGGAGGAGGAAGAGGGAAGGAAGAGAAAGGAAGGAAGGAAGGAAGGAAGGAAGGAAGGAAGGGAGGGAGGGAGGGANAGAAAGAGAGGTAGAAAGAAAAGAAGGAAGGTTAGCAGGAAGGAAAGATTGTAGGAAGAAAGACTTACTTCCAAATTTTTCTAAACAGTAGGTCAGTGTAAGTGAAATAGTGTATCAAGTTTAGTTTTGAATTGGAAGGTCAAAGAGACAGAAAGTTGGAAGAAAAATGAGAGTTACCTGGGGACGTTTCCACACAACCTTTCCTGGAAGCAATCTGTTGTAAAAGAGAGAATCATTCTCTGGCAGAAAAGTGGGGTCACAGAAAAGTCTGCCATCTTTGATGCATTCCTGCTTCAGTTCTTGGTACTTCTGGCTTTTGAAGAGCTTCAGAGGAGGACCCATTTTGTCCAACTATGCCTAGAATGACAAAAGTTGTTGCTTTGGAGTAAGAAATTCTCAGGTCTTTCAAGGAGTATCTGAAATCACTCAAAAAATGGCCATTGCACTGGTTTTCTCCTAGAACTAGGGTACTTCATATTTGCCTTCAGAAGAAAAGTCATCATGTTCATGCAAAGAAGGGTCTGAGCTCCATAGCTAATATTGTGGGTACACCTAAACATTTTAGGACCTCGGGTTGTTTATCTGCCATGTTGGATAATATGCACCTTATCAATCTGATTAGGAAAGTAGATAAACGAACATGATTGCCACCTAAACACAAATAATTATAATTGAAAGGGAAATTGTCCATTTATTCCAGCAAAGAATACTTCAAAAAAGTACAGTTTGAAATTTGAGGATAAAGGAAAAAGGATCACTTTACTACATTCAGAATAAGTCCAGGACATGGAAAACCACATACTCAGTGCATAGGGGAGAAGTGTTCTCTATCAATTCAACTCCTTCCATTGTATCACTGAAAGAGCTTTGTGTATTTCACTACTGGCTAATGTAAGAAACAAAGCTTCAGGAGATGACCTCCAAAGACAAGAAAAGATTGAAAGATCATGTGGTCTTTTTCCTTCAACGTATAATATGCAATCATTTGGAGACTCCAAAATCAAAAGACAGACTTTGAAATTCAATTGCACTAATTTGATGGACTATAGATTCTTATCTATGATAATACTCTATAGCTTCCTTTTCTTAAAAAAGAAGAAGAAAAAGAAAATTCCATGTAGCTAAATAGAATTAATATAGTGGTTCTTCATACAATGTCTTTTAGACTGCTCTGTACTCAAATATCCTTAAAATTGGTTTTTGTGAAGATAATTTGAAAGAAAAATTTGATTCCAAACAGCTTTTTTTGATAGTAGACTTTTCAGTGCCTTTATTTTATCCACAAAGATAGATTTCTAATGATTTGAATGATTTCCCCAACATTTAATAACAAATAAGGAGTGTGCTGTGGAATTTTAATGGTGCCAATTTTTTTTGAACCTGTATTACGATGATAACTATAGTCTATGAGCACAAGATGAATGAAATTAAAAGCATGGCTATGGTAAATGAAGAACAAAAGTAAAACTCCAAATCGGCTACATCATCACTTTGTGTGTGTGTGTGTGTGTGTGTGTGTGTGTGTGTGTGTCTGCGTCTGTGTCTGTGTGACATAGCATGTAGGCGGAGTTCAGGGACAGCTTCAAGTTTTAGATCTGGCTTACACCTTGTTTGAGACAGGCTCTTGTTTCCCTTTGCTCAAGCCAGGCTAGCTGGCCTGTCAGCTTCCAGAAATTCTGACTCCACCTCCTATCCCAGCACTTTGCTGCTTATGTGTACTACTGTATCTGGCTTTGCATGGCTTCTATGGATTCAAACTCAGGTCTTTGCGTTTGCACAGCAAGCATGTCACTCACTGAGCCTTTCTTCCAGGCCCTAAATCCACACTTTAAAAGTATCTCTGTGGAGTTTGCTATTTTATAAAGATAATAACATCAATAATACATCTTCATTAGCTCCCTTCATGCCCTTTAGTAGCACATGGCAGCACCTCACTAATGAAACAGTTGCCCCCCTTGAAAACCATAAAATTTTAATTGAATTTTTGCAATGTTATTTTATGACATTACTTTTTACAAGATAGATATAACAAAAATGCCCTTGCCCTGAATCCAAGCAATAAAAAGTTGAGCATAAGCACAATTTTCCATAGCCTTATTTATTGTCAAGTGCTTCTCAAATTAATGATTTTGGGGACACTGTAAAACACCAGAGTGCTTTCTGTCGACCAGATTTAAGTCTGTGTCTGTGTTTTAGATATTAGCATGTTTAATTGTAGTTGAAAGCATGGCTGGCATCAGTAATAATTCTCAGTTCAGCAGCATTAGAGCCTACCTGAAATGTCTGGCCAGGCTCCTCTTTAGAGCCTATTACAAATGGACTCTGATTTTCATGTGTGTTCAAAGTTACAGCAAACATTTCTGTGCTTCTTGCTTTCCCTAGAAGGTTTGGTGGATTGCCAGAGGCTGGCGATTATAAATACAGGGCACTCTTAGGCAATTAGGACATTTAGTTTGCCAGAACCTCCTAGTCCCTCAACATTCTGGATAAATGGATATTTCCTGGGCAGAATGCCGTATGCTCTCACAAGTCTCCTTTGCTATTCAAATAGTAAGGCTCACAAACCCGGAAAAGGAATTTGTTACAAAGAGAGCCTGTCTAGGAACAGAAGCAGCATCAAGTCAACAAAATTAGGTTAGATTTTTGAACAATAACAACAAAACAGGCCTGGCAAGATGGGTCAGAGGGTAAGGGCACTTGCAACCAAGCCTGATGGACTGAGTTCAATCCTCACAACCAGAATGGTGGAAGGAAAGGCAGACATGTTGTCCTTTGATCTTCACACACATATAGTGGCATGTGCACACACATATATACACACAAAACACAGACAAAACCACCCCACACTATGTTCTTAATAGATTATTTCAGAGGCAGAATATACAGTTGTTATGGATGAATCAAACCTTGATCATGCCTTTTGAGTGAGGGTGTTTGCATATGAGGGGGAACATGGAGAAATGAAGAACAGAAGGCTATGTGTCTGAACTTTCATGAGGGTACAATCATAGTCCCAAGTCCTGTTGGACTTATATAGTCAAATTGACTGCCGTTTCTAACTATTCAATAAGAGAAAGCACTTATGTACTCTATGAATTTCATTTCTTTGTGCTTCGATTTCCTAATCAGGAGGGTGAAGGTATGGACCCCTTCCCATTACACTGTGGCTCTTCCTCCTGAGATGGTTAGTATAAAATACAATTTTGAGTAAGTAGAAATTGCCAGGCATCACGCTTAGCATATCTGTGATATCTGTTGAACATATTCAGCTCTTGAGCATGCAATCAATATTTGTATGAGAAGTTATTTTTTGAAATGTGCACTGTAAAATTTAGCTCATATTCTCTTTTGTTGTAGTAGTCCTGTGGCCTTTATTCTGTACTCCCAGAAATGACAACTCTGAGAAACAATAGCTAGAAACTGGCAGAGATGATTCAAAGCACAGTCTGTGCAATGCCAGACTCGGTTTGTGCTTCTCACGACGCCCAACTTCGAAGCATTCTGCCTCGAATTTATTGCCATGGCAGATATTGAAGAGATTCTTTTTTTTTTTTAAATGGTTTAATGATCATGGGAGAATCCAAACTCTTTACATCAAGGGTTCAATAGTTAACTCAAAAACATTTGGAAATCCAAAAATCTGTAATCTGGTATTATCATATAAAGTTTTCTCTGTGTGGCAGAAGGAATGTTTCTTCATTACTGTTCACGGCATCAGATGCTGATAATGAGTAGAGAGTTGTTAAAGACCACATATTAAGAAAATTGTTCAGCAGTTATAAAAGCTAGAATTTTTGATACAATCCCCCAGTCTCTAGCTAACCAAGAGAATGTGGACATTTAGGAGGAGAGGCTGTGTGGTGGCCTGAGGGCTAGTGGCATGGGTAGCTGGACAGGACAAACTGTGATTTAAGCATTGAAGTAATAGCCGTAGGCAGTGTTACTGAATTCAAACATTCTGCCTAAGGAAAGAATGTGAAGAATACTATGTCTACCAAGGCAAGGGGCAGGGAGCAGGGGCAGGCTCTTGGTATGTGGAAAGATGAGAATTGTCAGGAGAGTGGCCCTGCCACATAGAACACAAACAAGGCTGCAGGTAGCAGAAAGAGCTTTTGCTACTCATTGGACTTGAAGTTGCAGGGATCTACGCAAAGTCTTACAGTGAAATCATTTGCTTCTTTACCTGTAGGTCAACCATATTAATTCTTTTTTTTTTTTTTTTTTTTTTGGTCTTTTTGAGACAGGGTCTCCCTGTAGCCCCAGCTGTCCTGGAACTCACTCTATAGACCAGGCTGGCCTTGAACTCACAAAGATCTGCCTGCCTCTGCCTCCCAAGTGCTAGGACTAAAGGCATGCACCACCACGCCCGGCACATTAATTCTAAAATACAGGATAAAGTGCATCAGATCTGTGATCACAAATTACCATAGATTCAAGCGAGTAGGCAAGGAAGGCAGGGGAGTTCAGGGGCAGAGCAGGGAAAAGCACGGC
The DNA here is from genome assembly GCA_009823505.1 of Rhizomys pruinosus. Lineage (NCBI taxonomy): Eukaryota > Metazoa > Chordata > Mammalia > Rodentia > Spalacidae > Rhizomys > Rhizomys pruinosus. Next base: position 717,411 of record VZQC01000682.1, on the reverse strand, counting down.
TCTGGCTACCTTCCCCCTTGGCAGTCTCCACCACACCCTTTATTCTGGAGACATTAGAGGTAAAAGCAAAAGAATTTGCAGACAAATTGAGTACAGGAGACTTAACTGTCCCCTCTAGATGTAATCAGCATCCCTGATCCCCATGACTGGAGGTAATGGGGGAGCAATACGGGCTTTTGGGAAGAATCAAAATTTAGCATGGACATTGCTATACAGAGAAGAGTGCTTTCCACTTCTGCATTAACAGAATATTAGCTTATGACTATGGTCACAAATTTAGATGTGGCTGCTCAGATTCATATTTTTGGCCAGAGAATCTGGGATCTGAATGAATTCCTAAACGTCCCCTAATCCACTCTACTGTCTTACATGGGATGTACTTGCTTCTTTCAGAGAGAGGATTCTGTTCAAAGAAAAAAAAAAAAGCATATAAGTTTCTCTAATTCCATTGTTGAAAAACTATAAAGAGCAAAAGACAGTTCAAAAATCATACAAAGAACATAGGACAGGAGATCCGAGATAAAACACCAATGTCACCACTTACTGTGGATAACATCTTCGGCCCTCAGTTTACCTATAGGCACAATAGGAATATGATCGCTCTCCTATCCACCTAAGGTGTTACTGGGAAAAGCTAAGCTAATGAAATCAAGCACATTTTTGATGGCTAAGGATCAGGTTAACAAATGGCACCAGTATTAAGAACTGCTTAGTTTTAGCAAATTAAATTCCATTTCTTAGTAGAAACAGAGGAAATGTAATCACATGCTTAAAATAAGACATGCGTTGACATTTCAAAGCCTGATATAAAATGGCCCCTCTGCCATTCTTTAGTTTTTTCTTCCACCTCCCCTTTTTGGCTGACTTGCTCTCTTGGCTGACTAAGCCTATCCTAGAAGTCTAATTTTACAATCCTTTGAGACTCTAATTCTGATTTTTATAGAATGTAATGCTGGAAGGACTTTTAGAAAACCAGTTAGTACCACTTCTTTCTTTCACTGGGAGGTGAAGAATTTACCAAGGTTACATAGTGCCAGAGTTGGCATGAAAACTGGGACCTACTTATTCTTTTCACCGTGATTATTGTTTTGAAAAAAAAAAAACAAAACACAGAACAAAACAGAACAGTGGAAGGGAGGAAACATGCAGAACCCAAGCTATGAGAAAGACATTGCTTTTGAGAATTCTTATTGTCCTGTTCTTGCACAAATGCACGTAGGAGTTTTGCTTTTTAATTGCAAGCTGTCAGAAGGTGAGATGATTTCAAATCAAGACAAATCAAAGAAGCTGTTTTGGGGTCACAAAGCAGCTTTTTTCCTGCTTTTAATTTAGAGACTGAAAATCTGCACGAATGAGAAAAGCCTGCTTTTTAACCTATTCCTGACCATGTCCATATTTAAGCTTCTCCCTAGACTGCTAGGAACTCTAAATACTAATGGAGAATGCATTTCAAATCCAAACTATTCACACACACTTGTACACACCCATGCACATGTACACAAACACACACACACACACACACACACACACTTCCAGAGGAATGAAAGTGTTAATTAGCAAACTCACAATATTTTTAAATTTTTCATTCAGGCTCTAAAATTTAAAATTTACAGCAAAGATTAGCAAATGAAACATTAGCTGAAGTTCAATGAAAACATTATAATACAAACCAGGATGCATTTTGCTAAAGTCAAAAGTAACTGCCACAACAGTAGAATTTGGTGAAGTTTTTGGTTTGCTTTCAGCACAAACATAGACTTCTGAATCCTCAAAAGCAATTGTTTCCATTGCAATATGTTGCAGTTCCTTTTTTTTTTTTTCTACTCCACAAACGAAGCCAAAGCCAGCTTTGGTCAAGTAGCCCAGTTAAGCACCAACGACAGTGTAATTAGGGTGCATGGCGGGGGGGGGGGGCTCAAGTGAAATTCAAATTTTAAACCAAAGATAGAACCAGAGGGAAACCAAACCAGGCCAGAGGCTGATAATGGAACAGCCAACATCAACCTGTCACCAAGGCAGGAAGGCCCCGGATTGTGCAGACAGAAGTTCAAATAGCCTCTGCTGCCGCTCTTGCCTGTGTAACAGCCCATGGCCTACACACCCTACTGGCCGCATTTCAATACTTTACCTAGAGCTGTGGGTTATTGGAAGGTAACTGAAATTGACAGCCAGCCAGGCTTCTCTCCTTCACACCCCTTTCACAGGTCTCTTGCTTACCAAGTGTTTACCAGAAGGCGTGTATACACACACACACACACACGCGCGCACACACACACACACACACATGCGTGGGCAGAATTCATCAGCAGTCTCCCAGAAAAGTTTTACTGCAACACATCTCAAATCACTACACACGGACTTCGAATTCCAGTTCTTTTTAGACATTTCAAAAGCTACTATTAATGTACACACACATTCGATAAAAAAACTAAACTTATAGTTGCAACATTTGATTAACTTTAAAGCTGAACTGTCTTTGCTTCTCTTAGATACCAAGTTACTCTGAAAATACAATTCTAGTGTTAAGTTTAAGAATTCCCGCTCTACTCACCTGAGCTATTCCGGGAACCCTGCTGCTGCTGCTGCTGCTGCTGCTGCTGCTGCTGCTGCTGCTGCTGTGCTGCTGCTGCTGCTGCTGCTGCTGCTGCTGCTGCTGCTGCTGCTGCTCTTAGCCAGGTAACCCCACTAAGTGTGTTCACTCAGTGCGGCTGAACAAAGATTCTGGCTTTCTTAACCTGAAAACTATTTGGGCTGTACCAAGCTCTGCTCACAGGGGGAGGTGCTCACAGCAACTTCAGGAGCCTTTGCCCCGCCCAGCATTCAGAAACTGATCCTGAGTCATGAGGAAAATCTGGAAGGAGTCCCTGCCAGATGTGCAGATGGGATGCCCACTCCAGATCCACCCACCAGCAAATTTGAAAACCCAGAAAGCCACATTTGAAAGCCCTTTCTGTTTCAAGGAGAAATCAAACTTTCAGGAAGAGGGTCTGTTAGCTTTCTGACTTCTGTGTCCCGGGGATACAATTTCAGGCATGGATATTACTGGAGAGAGGACTTGAAGAGCAAAAATGTTGAAGTGTTGGCAAAGTTCTAGTGAGCTACGTTGCAGATATGGCCCTCATCTTCACTTTTATGGTAGCAGTGCGGACTTCAGCACCAAGAAGGAATGAAAGGGCACCTAATGGGATTTGGGGACATAATGGTCACTTCGTGAAGGAGCAAGTAATATTTAGCTAAGGGCAGAGGGAAGAGAAGTTGAACAGAGTTTGTTTCCATGCACTGCAAGAAGCCTGATTTCTAGCAACAGTACAGTGGAGATTCTGCCAAGCCGTGCAGAGCGAAGGACTGCACTGAAAAGGCCAACCAAGAAGCCTTAGTGGGATGTTCAGCCTCCTGTGAGAAGTATGCTGAATCCCACGGTCCTGATCTCTTTATCCCGAGATGTCACTAGGACATAGCTAAAAGGATGTGATCCTCGTGAGTTTTGCTGTTGTCGACTTCAGGTTCACAAACTGTCAAGGCCCCCATCATCTCATCCAATATATTTCCTGCCGCACGTGATGTTTACCATTGAACCTAAAATTATGCTCTGTCCTTAACCCTGCACTGATCCTCTTTCTGGTTAGTTGAAGGTCTAAGAGATGAAGAGGGAGAGGAGGGAGAGAGGGAGGGAAGGCAAGTAAGCATCTAATAGAAAAGGAAGTATGTGGTCCTTACTTCTTGGCTCTCTACCAATATGTTTCATAAAGCAGATTTGAGCATTTCTGTATCTCAGAGAATTCTCCCTTGACAGTTTTCTCTGTGTGTTTTTATGCCAAGATGGAAATCAAGCTATGTTAGGGGGCAATAAAAAGCGCCAGGGCCCAGGAGAATTAGGCCTTAAAATATTGCCACCCAGTTTGGCTCAAGAGTGAGAGATTTCTTAAGCAAACATGCCTTACGTAGGATTTTGACTTTGAAATCAAGGGAGGACATTTTGTCTGGGCTCATCTTCACCCATCTTTTCAATTTCCATGATTTAAAAATAAGTAGGCAATCATTAAATCTGAATGCATCAGAGCATTATATCTATCCTCATGTTCAGTGTGGAAATAGTCTCCAGATAATCTGGAAAATTCACTCTTAGGTAAAGCAGTTTATTCCGCATTTGGCCCTCCCCCAATTGTTAAATTGTCTTCCTTAGATTGAATGAACATTAGCTTCATACAAGCTATTTCTAATTCTTCTTTCACACAGCAGCTGTTTAGAATATCTATGTTACCTCAAGCCATCCTTCCGCAGATAAACATCCTCAGGTCCTTTACGCTATGCCTTATAGGATATGGTCTCCAGATCTTTTTTGGCTCTTGTTGTCTTTTGAGCATAAAACCTGCACTATGTATAGCTTGTAGCTTAATTAAAACCCTCTGTGGTTTCTTGCATGAACTCCTATTGGGTGCCTCACCCTGTATTTGTACAATTGACTTTCAGTTTAACCTCTGTGTGGACATTATATTCATCCTCAAAAACATCTCCCTCTTTCTTTCAATCTATCCCTTTTCTCAAATTTTCTTTCATCAGTGTACTACTAAACAGGATTTTTAGACATTTTTGTACCACATTTCCAAGACACTTAATACAATATATGTATTCTGCAGATGCCTTTCTAATATATATATATATATATATATATATATATATATATATATATATATGTAAGATGGCAGTATTGGCACCAATAAGAATGCAAATCCTAGGGCTGGAGAGATGGCTCAGAGGTTAAGAGTGCCGACTGCTCTTGCAGAGGACCCGGGTTCAATTCCCTGCACCCACATGGTGGCTAAGAACCATCTTTAACTCCAGATCCAGGGGAATCCAACGCCGTCTTCTGACCTCCACGGCATTGCATGACATGGGTGGGTGCACCAACCTACATGCAGACAGTACATTCATACACATAAAAAAGAATGCAAACCCTACAATAAAATAGTTCATTTTTTATTTTATTTTCTGTGTATGAGTATATTGCATGCATGAATGTAAGTACACTCATGTCCCATGCTGTGCAATGCCCACAGAGGAGGGTGTCAGATCCCCTGGAACTGGAGTTATGGATGGTTGTTAGTTGCCATGTGGGTCCTGGGAACTGAACATGGGTCCTCTGCAAGAGAAGCCAGCCCTCTTAAACCCTGAGCCATCTCTCCAGCCCCTAAAAGTAAGCATTTTTTAAAATCTGCATACTTTATTATTGTCTAATACATGCACTGAATGAGATAGGGTTAGGACAGAATATTGTAGTGCCACTTTAGAGTCCTCTCTTTATTAACAATCACTTTGAATAAGGTTATTCCAACTTGAAACAATCCGTGCAACTTTTGCTACTACCCAGTTCCAATTCTGCCATTTTCTTTATGGTTTTTCTAAGATTTTTTTCAAACATCTTCCTGAAATTGATTATGATATGGTGTTCCTGTTTTCTCTCCTTGTAGATAGACCTTTGAAATAGGAAATGGGCTTAGTTCCACATGGACGTGCTCTTGTGAGCTCATGCTTACCTCTAGTGATTTCCGCTCTCTTTCTAAAACCTCACAAATGACCTGCTTAATAGTACATTCTATACTTTTGCCAAATATCAATGCCATGCTCACTGGTCTTGAGTTTCCAAGATTTATTATTTCACACCCCCAGTACCATGGCCCACTGTCACTAAAAATCAGGCTGTTCTTTAAATCTCTCATCTCTTCCTTTGGCCTCAGTTTCTCAAAGACTACCAAGACTGGTGCTGTGATCACATCTGTACATTCTCTCAGTAGCCTGAGATTTAATTGTCTGAGTCTAGAAACTTGAACTCATTGAAGGGAGATAAGTACTCCCTTATTATATCCTCATCTATCTTGGACTTTAATTCCCTTTCCGGTTCAAAGATCATGCTCCCTGATGGAAAGGTTAAGTAACTTGCCCATGGTCACACACCTAGTAAATTGGGATATAAATCTATGCCACCCCCCATCTGACTCTGCATTTGGCTCTTCACCACAATGTTCTGTAGTTTTCAAATAGCCAATGATCTATGGGGGTATGGTCTATGGGGAGCTGAGTTTCACAGTGGAGGAGAGCTGTTCTATTAAGTGTTACAAGGCAGGCTTTGTCAAATGGGTAGAGTTTGAAGTGAATCTTGAAGAATAAGATTACAGTAGGAAAGGAGAAATGATGTGTGTATGTGTTGGTAGGGGTAGTGTCGGTACAGGTAATGGAGGAGACGGGATGGATCCCTCAGAATAATAAAGAAGCTTGGATCTGCCTTATTGTCTACTTGGATTATCATTATGAATACTGACACCATATAAGGTCAAGAGATAGCTATGGTGTTCCTGTCTTGTCTTACAAACTCATTGAAGCTTTGTTACTTGCTACTTATATACCCTAGGGCAAGACACAGTCCTGATACATGGCTTCTTGCTCTATAAAATGGGAATAATAATGGGCCTATTTCACAACATCATTCTGAGAATTAAATGAGCTGTCTAACTAATGTATAGTGTGTAGAATTAGAATTAAGGCTCAGAATGTTGCTCGATGTCATTACTACCGTGATTCATTTATTTGTTCAGTAAGCATTTATTGAGTAACAATACATGTCAGATACTATGCTAGGTATCAAGACATAATAGTAGACATTAAGAAACTTGATCTTAGCTCTCAGTGAATTCAAGACCAGCCATCAGTTAATTTGTGGAAGTTTTCAGTCTTTATTACTTTTGCCCTAGTATTTGGATAAAGTGATACATTTTCCTTATCTTAAACTGAGTTTCCTTACCTTAAACTGAACTTTTACAAAAGTTTGTGGGGCTACTGGTAAAGAGGCTTTTGATCTAATAGCTGAAGGTTTGTGGAACAAGTAGGTGGTCATTCTCTGCAAGTTGCTATAGATTCTGTTTAAGTCTATCTTCATCTTCACCCATGTCTTGGGTTCTGCTCTTTTGATTCCTTCAGGTTTATGTGTAACTCAATCATTTCCTCTGTCTTGTGCATTTTCAAGCTCTAGATTATAAAACTGAGCTTCTCCTCGTGTATCCATGGTGGTTGTGCAGTGTCCACTAGTGTAGTGTGGTTCAGTATTGTGGGGCAGTGTCATTCACTTTTGCTAACTCGATGCGGTCTCTGTCTTTTTTTAGTTTACAATCACTCAGAGCCAGTAAAAGTCTGAACAGAAACAGAAAGAAGATGGACTATCCAAGCAGTATTGAGCTGCTGTAGGATAGAGTTAAAAAAAGGAGAGAGAGAGAGAGAGAGAGAGAGAGAGAGAGAGAGAGAGAGAATTGGATTTTTCTTGTTTAGACCAGTTAACACAAAAATACACTTTATTTGGCCATCGTAAGAAGTTCCTTTAATCACAGGAAACATTTCATTTGCCTTGTCATCTAAAGGACTAGAATTTCTTATTATGAGTCAAAGGAAATCTCTGCCTCTACTAATTTAAATTAAGAGTTACAGTGATTGAGAATTTGAGTATATCAAATCCATACTGAAGTTCCTGGTAATCGAGGCCCTTCCTCAACCAAGAGATTGGTTTCTGAACTACTTGTCAATAGAGCACCTAGCCTTTTGTGTTCCATTTCTGAAGGCTAGACAAAATTTCCAGAAATACAAAAAGTATTGGGCTGTTGTTGAGATAAGGAATGCAGCAGTGAGAAAGGTTGGGTAAAGGCATTGCTTTCAGCCATGTCAACCTGTGGCCAAGGATATCTATGAATGTGGCCCAGTCCAAGACTTAAAGTTACCTAAAATACTATGAGTACTTTTGTGATTCTGTGTGAGTATGTTCTCACCTTCCACTTTGTTTTGAGGCAGTCTCTCTTGTTACTTCTGCTGTTATACTGCAGACACCAGGCTAGCTGGCCTGCCAGCATCCAGGCAATTTGCCTGTCTCCGTGCCTACCTCATCATAGGAGTACTGGGGTTACACATATGTGCTATCAAACCTGGAGTTTGGAAAAGTTTATTACTTATTTATTATTTTATTTTATGTGTGGGAGTGTATTGTCTGGATGTGTGTTAGTATACCTGTGTTGTGTAATGCCCAAGGAAGTTGGAAGAAGGTGTCAGATCTCATTGGAACTGGAGTTAGGACAGTTGTTAGCCACCATGTGGGTGCTGAGAATCAAACCCAGGTCCTCTGTAAGAACAGCCATTGCTCTTCACTGCTGAGCCATCTCTCCAGCTCCTAGATTTTTTTTTAACTTGAGTTCTAGGGATCAAAACTTAGGACACAATGCTGTGATGGCAAACATTTTTACCTACTAAGCTATTTCCTCAGAGCTGCATGTCCATATTTTGCACTTTGAGAGCTTATAGAATTAAAAAATAATTGGAAGGAGACCTTGAGTTACCATTAGGCCTGGGGGTGAAATAAAGATGGGGGATAGGCTAGAAACAAATATAATTATGAAACCGGGCATGGTGGTGCATGCCTGTAGTCCTATTACTTGGGAGGCAGAGGCAGGCGGATCTTTGTGAGTTCAAGTCCAGCCTGGTCTACAGAGTGAGTTCCAGGACAGCTGGGGCTACAGGGAGACCCTGTCTCGAAAACACATATATATATATATATATATGAAATATATATTTATGAAATATATATTTATGAAATATATATTTATGAAAACTTTCCAGCACCAATATATATATATTTATGAAATATATATATTTATGAAAACTTTCCAACATGGGGGAAGGAACTCTTTTTCATGCTAATATAATTCATCTGCCCTTCACTAATTTGAAGCTTAGAGAAAAAAAATGAAGGAAGGCTGTAACTTATTATAAGAGGATTTTGAAAGAAAAGAGTTGCTAAACTAATTAAGCCTCCTCCATGTTGGGAGAGGGAGTGGGGGATAGAGAAAGGACTTTTGTGTCTTAGTTAAAAGATGTTTTTGCAATTCCCTCCTAGAGCTCTTTGGAAGGCTTATTAAACTAATTATATACCATTATTCTATTTTTATTGTGTAAATATTTAGGAGTATTAAAACTTCATTTAAAAATCTTGAATTCTGACTTTCCATTGTCTTAGATGCCTTTCTCTTCCTCAGTTAAAACCAAGAAAGAAAACAGTATGGTTTGAAAATCCCCAAAGTACTAGGAGCATCCATGTGGTATCTTATTTAATCTTCATAAAACATCTGTGTGGCAGAGCCCCTGCTTTTTCTGGTGGTGGTGCTGGTGGTGGTGGTGGTGGTGGTGGTGGTGGTGGTGGTGGTGGTGATGGTGGTGGTGATAGTGGTGGTGTTGTGTGACAGAGAGATAGAGAAAGAGAAAGGGGGTGTGTTATCAGTCCCAGGCCACACAGGTAAGAGATTGCAGAGTAATACTTCTAAAAAAACAATATTCTTCCAACTCCTAAGTCCTCCTGGAAATGTATTGGCTCTAAATTTAAAAATAGTCAACAACTAAGAGGGGATGAAAAGACTTTCAAAACTAATTCTTGCTTTATTTATCACTTACATGCCTGTGATTTTATGAGAACACGTTTTCAAAAATGGGGAAAATACTTGTAAAACCCTAACTGGAAATAACCAAGATGTCCTAGTTCTGAAATGGACGATAGATTAATATGTCCCAGGGATTAACAGTGGGTGTAGCTATAACAGGGCAATGCCATGACAACTTCTTGATATGATGGCATTGATAATCATCTTTGCTATGATTGGTGATACCTGAATTTAATGAAATAATATATCAAATCAAATATATACACACAGATGTGTATAAGTAAAAGCTGAATAAAATGAGTCAATTGTATCAAGGTCAGTATGCTAGTTGTGGAATCATAGTAGAGTTTTCAAAAGTTTTATCATTGAGGAAAACTGAGAAAATAGTAGCTTGACCTCTGTGTAGTTTATTGCAAACTGGAAATGTACATGTGATTAGCCTAAAAATTTTATAAACGGTCAATGTATAGTGAGAGGATTGACCTATAAATCAAATGTGTTCTCTCTAATCTGATGCACATCCTTTTTCAAAATGTGTATTTACAGTTAGTTTAAGCAGTCTGTCTGAGACATAGAGATATGGTAGTAAGACTTCTGTCTCAAGAAGATCATTCTCCAGGAAGCAGCACAGGTCACTGAGCCCGACTGAAAGCAAAGGGATGGGAGCAACGTGGTGTGAAATTTGAAGGAGCAGAGTTCACAGTTGGGAGACTTTCCCTATAGGCTGTAATGCTACCGCTTTCTCTGCTCTTTACTGGGAGAATGAACTCTCTTCTTCAAGTTCCGGCTATAATAAGCACCAACCAGAAACTGGCTATAGAATTTTCAGGGCTCATACACATATATCCATTGCTACAACAGACCATCACCTCTTTCCCAACATTTCTGTGCTGATTTGGATTGACTGACATGATTGAAGTTTCAGGGGCCATTTGAGACATATTCTCTATGCAATCATAGCTCTAAGCACTTCAAAAATCCAGCTGAGAAATAGATGGGACTGCTCACCATAAACTATATCCAGAGTGTGAGATAATGGGGACAGAGGCAGAAGGTAGATGGGAAAACTCCAGTGCCCATAGGTGGTGATCAGTTTGATGACTGTGTTGAAAATGTTTTTTCTTCAGAACTCTGAATTACAATGCCTGGGCTCAGATGCCAACTTTGCTATTCTTGTTCTCATGGATCTCTGGTGGGTCCACTTTTTCTATAAAATAGAGGTGATCAAGATAGTACTTTTATTATTTGGTTGTTGTGACAATCAAATAGAATCATGCTTAAAAGCATTGTGAAAACTGCCATGGTAGGTAGTAATGCAAGGCATCTCCGTTTGACTATTATAAAACCTGAATATCCCCCAGAAGGTGCAGACTCATCTGGTCTGATACCTAAAAAAAAGAAGTAAGGGTGCAGTGCATAATTCAGACTTCCACTCACCAAGAGAGAAAACTCCCATTTCAATCTCCTAGCCCAGGTCTAACCACTTAAAGCTAAGAAATTCTGAGCATAACACAAGAAGCAAATACAGGAAGACTGAAAGATTAGGAGAAGCCAGGCAATCAAAACACTCAACGTCTTGAGGAATAGCACAGTTTTTAATTCTCTGGGATTTTTTTTTTGTCTTTTTGAGACAGAGTCTCTTTGTAGCTGTCCTGGAACTCTCTGTGTAGACCAGGCTGGCCTTGAACTCACAGAGATCTGCCTGCCTCTGTCTCCCATCTAAGATTGTTTTTAACTTCCCATATATCTCAGACAAGAAACTGTAGAAGGCTCCAACCTGGAATTTTCAGTAGGCAGAATAACAAAATGTTCCAAAAAAAATTCTACCCTCTCACCACACAAATGGGAAGAAAAGTGAAGCTAAGAATAGAAAAGCCTTGTGGCAATATCCACCTTATTTGTAACTATCAGTTGAATAAGAACTTGCTACTCCTAGAGGGTCCTCATTGATGGGGTTCAATTGGGAGCTGATGTCCTCATTAAAGTAGAATCAGTCCATCGCTGAACTGAATCTCTACCTATGAAGAGACTGAAAAGCATGATGAGGAATGGGCTAATTCGTTTTAATATGCAGTGGCGTGGTGGTGGCACATGCCTGTAATCCTAGCACTTGGGAGGCAGAGGCAGGCGGATCTCTGTGAGTTCAAGGCCACCCTGGTCTATATAGCGAGTTCCAGGACAGCTGGGACTAAAGGAAGACCCTGTCTCAAAAAAGAAAAACAAAAGATCTAATNAAAAAAAAAAAAAAAAAAAAAAAAAAAAAAAAAAAAAAGAAAAATGTGGAAAATTTCAACAAAGAAATAGAAAATGGGCTGGAGAGACAGCTCAGTGGTTAAGAGCACTGGCTGTTTTTGTAATCCCAAGGTTCAATTCCCAGCACTCACATGGCAGCTCACAACCATCTGTAACTTCAGTTTCAGTGGGACCAACATCTTTTTCTGATCTCTGTGGGCATTGCATGACATGGGTACACTTACACACATGCAGGAGATGCACTCATACACGTTAAATAAAATATTAAAAGAAATAGAAAATGTAGAAGTCCTAATATAAAACTACAGTAGCTGAAACAATTTCAGCCACCTCATATTTGACAAAGGGGTAAAAAACCCTCAGTGGAGGAAGGATAGCATCTTCAGCAAATGGTGCTGGCAAAATAGGATGACCATCTGTAGAAGAACAAAATTAAACCCGTACCTCTCACCGTGTACAAAAATCAACTCCAAGTGGATCAAAGATCTCAATGTGAAGCCTGAAACCCTGAAGGTGATAAAAGAAAAAGTTGGCAACAATCTACAAGACATAGGTGTAGGAGGAGACTTTCTAAACCAGACAGCAGCCGCATGGGAAGGTCAAGAGTTGACAAGTGGGACCTCATAAAACTCAAAAGCTTCTGTACAACGAAAGAAACAGTCAAGGAGGTGAAGAGAAAACCCACAGACTGTGAAGAAATCTTTACCAGTGACACATGTGTCAGAGCATTAACATCAAGAATATATAAACTACTCAAAAACAAAGAAGACAAATGACCTACTCAAAAGATGGAGTAAAGAGCTGAACAGAGCCTTCACCAGTGAGGAATTAAAGATGGCTGAGAAACATCTTAAAATGTGTTCAACATCATTAATAATTAAGGAAATGCAAATTAAAATCACTCTCAGATATCATCTCACTCCAGTATGGCTAGCTAAGATCAAGAAAACAAAAGACAACAGATGCTGGAGGGGTTGTGGGGAAAGGGGAACACTCATCCACTGCTGGTGGGAATGTAAACTTGTACAACCACCATGGAAAGCAGTGTGGAGACCCCTTAAAAGACTCTGACTGAGCTTACCACCTGACTCAATCATACCACTCCTGGGTATATTCCCCAAAGACTCATCCTACCGCAAAGATATATGCACATCCATGTTTATTGCAGCTCTCTTCACAACAGCAAAGAGCTGGAACCAACCCATATGACCCTCAACCGACAAGTGGATGACAAAAATGTGGTACATCTACACCATGGAGTACCATTTAGCGGTAAAGAAAGATGGCATTATGAACTTTGCAGGTAAATGGATGGAGCTCGAAGCCATTATGCTGAGTGAGGTGACACAATCCCAGAAAGACAAACATAGAATGGTTTCCCTCATTTGTGGATGCTAACACCAAATCCCCCAGATGAAAGGCAAGCTGAACAACAATATGGTTATATTTTTGTTTATCTGAAAGCAACTATGTTGTTATAAGGTGTATCTCTCAATGGGCTGTGGAATCCACCCACCAAGTATTTTCAGCCTCTGTAATTACTGTATATGGGTGGAGAGTATGTATCCACATTTTAGAATAACATGAAATTAACGGAGGAAAATGTGAATTCTTAAGCATAAAAAACAGACTGAGAGAACGATGCAGGATCGTTATGGCAGAATGCATGATCTGGGATGGGATGGGGTGGGGTGGGGTGGGGGGAAGGGATATGGGAATATGCCTGAACAGAAACGAAAAATTATGTATGACATACATAATACATCAATAAAAATGTAAAAAAAAAAAAAGAAAAAGAAACATACCAAATGGACTCAAAAGTAAAACAGAGAAAATAGAGGTTAGAATAAACAAAGCTGAACACAGCTCAGTAAAATTTATAGAGTACAGAAAAAAAGTATCTGGATGATGTGGTATACACCTATAACTCCAAACACTCAGAAAGCAAGGGCAGGAGAATCACAAGTTCATTACCAGCCTCATGCATATAGTGAGTTTCAGGACAGCATGCTTTATGTAGTGAGACTCCGTTTCACAAAAACCAAAAACAAATAAAAACAGAGAAAAAACTGACTAAAATGGGAACATGGATTAAGGAATCTGTGGGACAATAACGATGGTCATATTTGTACCACAGGAATTTCAGAAGGATAGAGCAAAGAGAATGAGGCTCAGAATGTATTTGAAAAAATACCAGCTCTACATTTTTTTTAAATTTCAATATATAAATCTATAAATTCAAGAAGCTGACTGAATCTCAAACATAATAAACCTAAAGAGTGTGTGGAGCTCTAGCTCCATACTAGAATGCTTACCTAGCATGCCCAAGGAGCTGGCCTTGATTCCTCAACATAATAACATCAACAAAAATAATAATAATAGGAATAGAAAAAAATCCGTGCCAAGAGAAACCAAACTTAAAATTCTCGAAACTAGAAGACAGCTAGAAGTCAAGATCCAAAGGAGAGACAGCTTTGGGGAAAATAATTGTAAATCTTTGGGAATACCTATCTCCCTTTGTGAAATCTTAGCAAGGAAGAGGGATCCCTGTATGCTTCAATCCCCAATTTTCCCTGCTGTAGCTCCAGGCCCTACCATCAAGTCTACCATTCAGTCATTAAACATAAATTCATGTGAGCCAGTTGTGGTGGCACACGCCTTTAATATCAGCAGTTGGGAGGCAGGGGCAAGTGGATCTCTGTGAGAATGAGGCCAGCTTGGTCTACATAGCGAGTCCCTGGACAGCTAGGTCAACAAGGGAGATCTTTACTCATAAAAAGAAACACCCCCTCAAATAAAGAAAAAATAAGAACCACACATTTATGTGTGATCACAATTTGCTAGTTATTATTTACCTAGCTCCTGGAAGAGTAGTGAACAAGCAGGGTTCTTTATCACCATGAAGCTGTATTCTAATAGAGACAGACTTACAGAAAACACATAGGAAAAGATGGTAACTAAATGCAACAGAATGCATTTAGATTCATATTTTTCCTATGAAAGTATATTGTATCAATCACCTTTTCATTCATTCAGTATTCATTATGCACTCCGTCATAATCTAAGAAAGCTTTGACTTTTGGAAATATAGACACAGTTCATGCTTTCAAAAGCCAGCAGCATTCTTTTTTTAATTTTTAAAATTATTTACTTATTGGGGGAATTATTTGTGACATGACATGCATGTAGAGGTCAGAAGACAAACAGAGAAGTCAGTTTTCTCCTTCCACTATGTGGGTTCCACAAATTGAACCCATGAGGGTTCTTGGGATTGGCAGCAAGTGCTTTTACCCATGGAGCCATCTCCCTGGCCCCAACAATAATGTTATGAGGCGTAACTCATCAACTTTTGTACTACTCATAGAAGAGACAGGATCATTTGGTTTTGTAGGGCTCTGTTCAATGAGAAAGTAATAGATTTGTCCAAGCCATGATAGCCCAAAATGTCCACATACATGGCCGAATGTTATCTATCAGTTAAGAATAACAATCCCAGGGTAAACTGATAAACAGACAAATAATTGATATAGAATATGAGGACTGTGTTGATAGTGGAAACTCGACAAGCCCTTTAGAGGTTGCAGTTCTAAACCTTTAATTTCTGCTGTATATCCAAAACTTACCAGACACTACATTTTGCTGAATTATTCCAGAATATAGCGTGTTTTTTTCTTTTACAGGAATTCTTCATGTGCCTCTTTTCCTTCCTAAATACCTTCTCCTGGTCAACTACTTCTTTCAAATCTTTGATTTTCATTTGTGCTCACTTTGAGGGCAGAGAAAAGGTCATATTCATCTTTGTAGGACCAGTACCTAGCAAAACATTGGCTTCTTCAAACAATGACCCTAACACCCATCAAATTTCTTCCTGATTCCTCAGAAGGCACAAAAAAGAGAGAAGAGATGATCATTCCTAGCTCCTAGATTGCTTCTGTCCTGCTTGAGGACAGTAAGACAGCCAGAAATGAAATGTTCTCATTTGATCCAACTCAGGTTACAGTAAGGATAAGTATAAACATGTGCAGGCTGTATAAAAATGACCCTTCCTGAATAGAGGACTTAGAAGATGAGGAAATTGAATTGGCCTTGATGTTTAAGCCTAGTAAGATGAAGGGTATCAAGAAGTAGGGAAGGGATGAAGGCAAGAAAATGGAGTGAAACACTGGACACTTACCAGACAATGTTAAAAAACAGAAACAAAAGGTTGCAGACCTGACATCTGCCTAATGGTACACATTGCAGATCTGCTCTCCCTCTGAGCTCTAACTCAACCTGACTCCTTTAAGGAGATATCAAAGAGAAAAGATGACAAAGGAGGTCGCAGTTCTAGACTGCTGAGAATACATGAGTCAAAGGTAAACACCAGCACAGTGTACCAAAGGATCTGATATTCCAAAGGAAAGAAACAATTTGAAGAGGCTTTTCCTCACTGCCACTCCATGTTGTGCCCACCTTGTTCCCACATTCCAGGATCCAGTCAGAAAGAACTATGTGTATTAAACAGTGCTTAGATGCAGAGAAAATTCCTAATTTGGTTTGGGAATAGAAACTTTTCCTGAGTTGTGAACGACCCCACAGAAATGATGTTGCTGCTACTGGAGCTCATGCTCACAACTCCCTTGGACACTAAAATTAACAGATGGGACACTTCAATCCGGGGCACAGTTGTCAAAAGCCACAGTTTAAATCAGTCACAGACAACTGTTTCATTCCCCACACTTGCCTGGGTATAACAACTGCAAGAATGTCTCTGCTTAAATTACACCCAGTAACACCACAGGGAGAGACATGTCTAGGCTACATTCACTCCCCGTTCTTTCTGAGCTGCTTTTAGAGCAAGGATCAGCAACCCTTTCCACAATGGTGTCCCAAGGTTTTGACCTATGTTCCTTTATTGGACTAGGGCATGTGGGCTTATGTATGTAAACAGCGGCACTAGGGAGAGTGATAAATTAGGAGAAGAGTGATAAATTAAGGTGAGAGTAGGGAGTCATATTGAATTTTACGGAAGAGAACATGGGGCCAACTGATAGCCATGGACAGTGCAGTCCTTACAAAAGCAGACAGAGCAAAGCTTACAAAAATAAATGGTGAGGAAGGGGATTTACCTGTGGTCCTAATTTAAGTCTGTATAATTAGTGGTCTCCACCATTTCAGTAATGGAATCCACCATCCATCCATTCAGTCATTCTTTCATGCTTGTATGCATGAATTTATTGAGTGACACTGTGTGCCAGAAGAAGTAGATAAGATGTTCTTCTTTTAAGGAGCTCACCTTTAGTTCCCATTCCTAGTAACTGGACTATTATTAATCTAGCCTAGAAGTCACCGTGATTCATTCCAAGAGTATTTGCTGTTGCAAGACACAGCAGTGTCTTGCTTGGCAGTAAGCCGAGAGACAGAGAAAAGTCAGACATGGTGCAGCGCCTCAAGAGGCTTCTAGTATAGTAGTTAGAGACAAAGCTATGTCCTTTTGTATTAAGTGTAATAATGGATGTTTAGCTTACATGAGTTTCTAGACACTGTTGACTTATTATTTATTGATAAAGAGTTTAAATGCCTTGGGTCTGAGGAGGGTCAGGTCTGGGGATGAGGAAGATCTCCATATGTTCGCCTTATTATGTCACAGTAGCAAGCAATTTCATATGTGCTCAGCAGACACATGTTATTTTTGTTTGTGGAGATATCTTTTCCATCATTACATTCACATAGACAAAATGAACTTTAGCTAGTGAAAGAAAGCAGGGAAAGCTCCTGATGAACAGATTGGGTTCTACATGTGGTTTGTGGGCTTTGGAACTTCTTAAGGAAATAGTCATTTGATCAATTCGCTGTTACTTTCGATTGGTAGTTCTCAATCCGGGGTCTCTGAAGGTAGTAACTAGTGCCCTCAGGCTGTTTCTCACTGTTGGGGAAATCTCGTAGGAATCAGACAGTCAGCCAAGACAAAGCCACAGAGAACTAAGTACGGTATCATGTTTCTTTGCTTTCGACTGAAATTATATTAACTTTGTGTGGTTATCTCATGTGGATTAGAAGCTCCGAGTGAGTAAAACATTGGGAAAATGAATTGTTCCATAATAAATGTAGCTTTAGCAGATGCAGATCTTTCCAAACATGAGACTCACAGGGGAAAAATAATAAAAAGGATCCTTGGTGGTGAAAAAGGTTGGAAATCACTAGCCTTCTCATCGGGATGCCAAAGATTGGCTGCAGATTCAAAGCCTATGACCACAGAATCCTGGGATTATTGGCATCTGACACCCCTGATGTGGTTCCTGTTGGAAAAGTAAACATGCTCTCTACCCAGTTTTCTAAAGTGTTATACATTAACCTGCTTACAAAGCTCCATTCATGGGTGGACAGGTTTTTTTTGGATCGTGGTTTACTGTGTTTTTGCGCTTGCAGTGAAAGAACATTTCAGAGGAAGCACAAGCTTGCCTGAAATCTACAGAGCCATGCTATTGCCAGACAAGCACAGAGCTTCTCACAACTCACAGAGCTGGAACAAGTTGTCCACACCTC
This sequence comes from Rhizomys pruinosus, assembly GCA_009823505.1. Taxonomy (NCBI): domain Eukaryota; kingdom Metazoa; phylum Chordata; class Mammalia; order Rodentia; family Spalacidae; genus Rhizomys; species Rhizomys pruinosus. The sequence goes on along the minus strand of VZQC01000682.1, from coordinate 699,169 downwards.
TCTTCCTCTCATTGACAGCCTTCGTCTCCTGCCTCTAAACAGGCACATTCCGTGAACGTCCGCAAAATGAACTAAGAATATCCAGTGGGTGTAAGCAAAGGAGATGGTCTTCTGTATTTTGAGTAGAGGAGGGGGAGACTCGAAGGCCCCTGATCAGAGAATCTTTCCCAATCTTCCTACAGCCTGAAGAAGTTTTTTGAAGGAGGCTTGGGAAAACTTAAAGGAGGGAGGAGCTGAGGTTTCTGGGTAGAGATGCTCTCCCAAGAAAACACTGATCTCAGCCTACAGTTTTAAAACAACTTTAAAAAGGAATGCAATTGTGATAAAATCCACATGACATGAAAATTACAATCTCTCATCTCTCTGTCTCTGTCTCTATCTCTCTCTGTCTCTCTCTCTCTCCTCTCTCTCTCTCTCTCTCTCTCGCATGGTTGTGAGTGATACATGCATGTAAGTGGATGAAGAGGCCAGATAAGAACAGGTGTCTTCCTTGATCATCATATCTTTGAAACGAGGCCCCTCATTGAACCTGGAGCTCATTGGTTGTGTCCCAGGATTTTACTCCGGCATTGCTTATTTAATCTCAGGTCCTCATGCTAACATACAAAGCACTCTTATTCTGTCATCTCCCCAGCCCCTCGAGTTTTTACAAATGATCTTAAGTTCAGTAATATTATTCATGTTCACATTGCTGTGAAAGGCTCACCAGAACTTTTTCATCTTCAAAAATTGAAACTCTACTCATTTTACCACTGTCCATTGCCCTCCTTCTTCAGTCCCTGGTTACCCACTTTACTTTCTATTTCAATGAATTACTTGATTTTGATACTTCATGTATATGGAACTGCAGCATTTTACTTTTGACGATTCAACATTCACTCGTATCGTAGAATATGGCAGGAATTCCTACATGTTAAGGCTGCATAATATCTAAGTGCACTGTGTACTATATTTCATTTATCCACTCTAGTGTTGATGGTTCCTTGGATTGCCTCCACATTAGGGTTATTGTGAATAATGGTTCAAATAACACAGCTGTATAAATGCATCTTGGAGATCCTGCTTTATATATAGCCAAAACTTTGATTGGTAAATAATAAGTTAAGTCTATTTTCCACTATTTGAAGAACCATTGGATGGCTTTCCATAGCTGCTACACTGTTTCACATTCTTGTCACCAGTGCACAAGAATTCTGATTTTTCTATATGTTCTCCTGTACTTGTTATTTTCGGTTTATTTTTTATAGTAGACTTTCTTACTGGGCCGTGATATCTCAATGGTTTTAATTTGTAATTTCCTAATGATTAGTAATGCTGACCATTTCCTCATATGCTTATTGGCCAATGGTATGTCTGGAGAAATGCTTACTCAAGTGACTTTCTAATTTTTATATTATGTCACTCTGTTTTCTTGTTGCTGGGTAGTAGGACTTCTTTATATACTATAGACAGTAATCTTTTGTGAGGTACAATAATTTTTAAGTATTTTCTGCAATTCTAATTACTGGTCATTTCCTCAGCTTGTTAATTATGTTGTTTGGTGTTCTAGCCCACATAAAAACAAAATTTTTGTTACCAAATTATATATATATATATATATATATATATATGATGCACAATATGATATTTTGAAATATGTATACAATACAGAATTGAATAATTAAATATTCATTACCTCACATGATTATGTTTTGTGGTAAAAGACTAGATAGCATATTCAATTTTTTTTTGGTCTTTTTGAGACAGGGTCTCCCTGTAGCCCCAGCTGTCCTGGAACTCACTCTGTAGACCAAGCTGGCCTTGAACTCACAAAGATCCGCCTGCCTCTGCCTCCCAGTGCTAGGATTAAAAGCATGCGCCACCATGCCCGGCCCAGCATATTCAATTTTTTAAAAAAGACTTGGTTTCATTTTTATTCATTCATTTATGTGTGTATGCACATATTGTGGGTGCCCGCAGAAGTATCAGATTCTCTGAAGGTGGAAGTACAGGTAGTTGTGAGCTGCCCGAAATGGGTACTGGGAACTGAACTCAGGTCCTCTGCAAGAGTAGCATGTGCTCTTTAACCACTGAGCCATCTCTGCAGTCCCCCAGCTGACACTTATTTCCTCATGTCTTTTAAGTTTTTTTATATTGTATTTATTATTTTTATTTTTACAAGTATGAGCGTTTTGCCTGTATGTAAGTGCACCCATGTTGTGCAATGCCCACAAAAGTCAGAAGGGGGTGCCGAATTCCCGTGGAACTGGAGTTATTAGCCACTATGTTGGTGCTGGGAATCAAACCTATCTATATCTGTTGCAAGAGCAGTCAGTGCCCTTAACCACTGAGCCATCTCTCCATCCCCATCCCGGTCTTTTAAGGTTTTTATTGATATGTGTTGATTATACTTATTTAATGGGGTGACATTTTCATATAGGAAAGTACAATTTTCCTTTTTATTTGTATTTACTCTTTGAAAGTGTGATACATCCATACAACGTATCTTGATCATATCCATTTCTCATTCAGCCCTTCCATCTAATCCCATCTCCATACCAACTTCATGTCTTGATTTTATAATATCTATTTATGTATTTAAACTCTGTGAATCCCAGAAGTGCTGCCCATAGGTACATGCTTCTGGAGTCATCCTCTGGCGCGCGGGGGGGGGGGGGGCGGGCGGACTACCAGTGGCTACACTCCTGACGAAAAGTGACTCCACCTCCCCCAGCAGTCACCAACTGCCAACAGCTCTGCAAATGGAGGGAGGGCCTCCAGAGGCCCTCCTCACTCCATGCTGGAATTTTAACTGGCTCGGTGTTGGGCAGATAACCACAGGTTCTGTGTTGTGTGCTCATGTGTGCAACAGCTCTGTCCTGTCCAGAGGAGAGCATTTCTCATTACTCCTTCCCATCCTGTAGCTCTTATATTACTTCTAGCTTTTATCACAGTGGATAGGGGTTAAGGCAGAGATGCATAACTGCTCAGATTCCTGAAAATAAGCAACTGTGAGTGATACACTAAAGATAGAATGTTTATATTACCCCCCCAACACACACACACACGCACACACAAACACACACATACACACACACACACACACACACACACAATCTCAGGGAATGTCTCAGACAAGGTAGGTAGAAATAGTGTAATACACAACTGACACTTTTTTATTGAACTTTTATTTGTTTCATACATAATTTTTCAGTCAGTCTTAATCGCCATTATACCTGCTTCTCCCTTGGCACCCTCCCTCGCCCCTTACCAGAGTCCACACCTTCTGTCATTCCTGCTAGAGTCCATTGTGCCAAATTACTTTCCCCACTCGCTCCTCAGTGCCAGCTCCTCCCATGAGCTTTACCAGCTGACACTTTTAAGCCAAGGAAGACGTGTTAAAACAGGACATGAACCCAACAACACTGAGGCCCACAAACCACAAGTCTAATTAAATGATTTCTCGAACCCATTTGAGTTCCATATATTTGTGTTTCAGCCTTCTTGGTGAGAAGCTTATGCTAAGCTTTGGGTGAGATTTCTTTGTCTTTTCCCATTAGTTTCAGGCTTCTAGAAAGAAGCAGCTTCATGTTAAGTATCAGGTGTCTTAAAACCTACACCTTCTTCACTGCTTTGATCATTCCTGTGTCATCTACCTGGTCAGCTAGCTCTCTGTAATGGAGATTGGCAGCCTCAGATCTATTTGTAACCTGTCATTCTAGTGAGAGATGAGTCCAAACTATGCTTTGATGGCAGCCACAGGGTAAGATTTATTGTAGAAGCTATTTGCCATATCAAAATTATGCAAGGTGATGTCAGTCTATTGGACAGATCCACTAGACTATCATTTTTCTGGCTAGGTCACTATTAGCAGGATACTCTAAACTATCTGAGCCTGTTTTCCTGTGTAAAGAAGAGAACAATGTCATCCACACTGCTGTGCTTTGGTAAAGCTCATTCTCAACCAAGCGTGAAGGATACAGAACATTGTGCCTGACTCAGCAGGGATGGCTTGCTGGACCATCAGCACTGTTGTGCAGTCCAGCAAGACCACACAGCCTGAGAAGTGGAAGGTGGAGTCCATTCTGAGGAAGTAAGACACCTGAGTGGCGACAGGACTCCATCAGCCCCTACCCTCTCTTAGCTGAGTGTCCACAGTCTGTATTCTCTGAGAACCTGTCTCTGCCCAGAAAAAGCCCCCCCTCAAAGTCCTAGTGTCCCTCAACTGCTCCTGGCCCTGAGTTTCTCCTGTCATAATTCACTTTTTCCAGCCAGAATGTCAATTTATTCTCCTTGGTCCTCTCTCAGATTTTGTTCCTTCACTAAGCCTTGTTGTTTCCACCTTCACAAAGTCTCCACAATTTCACCTCCTTCCTGTCTATACTATGGTGTAAGCTGCCACAATTTATTACCTACATCATGGCATTAGCCCCCCATGAACATCTTATCTCCTAGTCTCATGGCCTACAAGCCCAGCCTTCACATGGCAATAGGAGTGATTTTAGCTACATTTTTATCTGTTTATGTTACTCTCCTGCTTCAAACTCTTTAATGACTCCAGGTGCTCTTCGGGGCTGGGGGAGGATTCAAACTCCTTAATGCGGCTTACAGGCCATACCTGCTTTGGCCCCTGTTTGCCCCTTCGATGTCATCTCTCACCATCTTTCTTCCACCATTCTGCACAATTGAGCCATATTTAACTTCTCTCAACTGCTCCAAAACAGAGTGTCTTTCCTCAGGTACTTCACACCTCCCTCCTCCTTCCTACAATCTTCTCCTCCCTCCAGATAACCTGTTCCCCTTTGAATTTTGCCTAAAATGTCACTTTGTCTTGGAAAGGCTCTCCTAACTCTGACGTGGTTGAATTAGATAGCCCATGCACTCCTCTGCCATGTTATACTTGCTTGTGTCATAGCACTTGACATAGTGTCACAAACACTGTCTACCTTAGAGAGATTTGGAGTTCTGTGAGGTGTGCAGGCATGTCTGCTTATTCCCTAGAGACTAGCATAGTGCCTTGCACAGAGCATGTTGCATATTTGTCAAGGGAACGAATCTCTGTTCACTTTTTTTTTTTTTATCTTTGTATGTGTATGAATGTACTGTCTGCATGCAGGTCTGTGCACTCATGTCGTGCAATGCCGCGGAGGTCAGAGGAGGGTCTCGGATTCCCCTGGAACTGGAGTTCTCCTGGAATTGGAGTTACAGACGGTTCTTAGCCGCCATGTGGGTGCTGGGGATCAAACCCGGGTCCTCTGCAAGAGCGTCGGTGCTCTTAACCGCTAGGCCATCTCTCCAGTCCCCTCACTTTTACAGCATGATTTGCACCGACTCACTCTCCTACAGTCCCTACCCCAGGCTGCATGCCTCACTGGAGGCCTTTCTGATCTCTAAACATAGTAGGCGTGCATCACAGCTTTGTCTGTGCTCATACTGGTACTTCTGTCAGAAACATCCTCCTTCACCCTTTGCCTAACAAACTTCGACTTATTTAAGCCTCTGCTCAAGTTTCACCTCCTCAGTGAAGCTTGTTCTTGAAGGGAGCCATTAAAGTAAAGATTTATTCGAGGCAAGGTAATTCTTAGCTCATTCTTCATCATTAATGATTTATTATACTAGCTACCATGTCTACCAGGCTTCATCCTGCTACTCCAGCACTCAGAATGCCTCTCCTTGGAGTGATCTCAGTTCCCTGTAGCACCTCCATCACGGCATTTCCATAAGGCTTTGGGAAATTGGTGTGTGTGTGTGTGTGTGTGTGTGTGTCTGTGTGTGTGTGTGTGTGTGTGTGTGTACTTCAGTTTCTCCCTCCCTTAGATGATGTATGTAGGAGGACATTGTATAACTGTAATTCCTCCCCTACCCCTGGCTCCTTTGTAAGGGAACTTTGGTTTGTTTCTTCAATTAAATTGACACATAAATTCTGTTCCCCTCCTCCACCCTTTGTCTTTTCCCTGCCACTGTGCCCACTCATTACTGAGACAAGCCAGGGCTGCTTCTCTTTCAGGAAGCACCATTTTTCCCAATTAGCCTTTGATTGGAAACAGTGCCATTCCAGCTGGGCTGCTTTAAGTGCCTGTTGGTGATGGGAAGCCTGGTATTATGGAAAGAGCACTGGCTCAGGAGTCGGGAGTCTTCAGTGCAAACCATCTCTGCATCTAACTTTGTCTGAACACGGATACATTATTTTTTTTTCACCAAGCTGCCATTTCCTCTTTTTCTAAACAATGAGTGGATTGAACTTAGTACTTTGCTATTAATAGTGTGGCACATGGATCAGAAGCTTAGGGAATTAATGAGTAGCTCACGAGAACTGCAGAACCTGAGCCCCTCACAACATCCCCTAAATCAGATGCTCAGGTGATGCTATCCACAACAAAGTTTAGGAGGTGATGGAAGATTTACAGATGAAAAAAAAAATTGAAGCTCTTATTCATTGTACAGTTTCCCAAGCTGCTATTCTGAATACTCTAATGATGTGTGATTGAGATGGCATCTTGAACTGGTATTAGTTACAACTACCCCTCGTGAGTCATTTTCTCCAAGAAACAGGAAACATAGGAGGAATGGTTTATAAAGGCCTGTCTACCTTTAACAGCATTCAATTCTATATGCACTGGTTTATTTCGGTTCTGTGGGGGAGAGGTCATGGCCCTTAATTCAGAAATGCAAGACTCACCTCTCTCTCTCAGTCCTTGAAAGCATTCTCAGAATTATTCAAGGCTATGTAGACGAGAAAAAGAAAGAGGATTATAACAGTTTAAGCCAACTCTTCTTGATTGGAGAAAATCAGCAGTCTCTAGGTTTCAAGGACAAATTACCTGCTTACCCAAGGCTGTCTCCTTGAAGCAATCAGGCTTGATATAAACAGACCACCTGAAAGCCCCTTAGAGTATTTGAATATTGAAAACGGATTAGAAACGAAGGGGGCAGTACCTCTCCCACATGGCAGGGGGAGAGGGGAAATACAGGAAACACAGACAAGTCGACAGGGAAACCTGGGCAAAGTCTCTTCCTCAAAGGAATCCTATTTTCCAAACCCTCAGGATGGATGTGTGGCCCGACAAGGGATGTTTTCCGACTTGTGTGTGTATTTCTGGAAATTCTTTTTTAGAAAGGCATAAAAACAAACTCACATTTAGCTATATGTTTAACAAATCACCTTTATTTGGGAAAGGGGAAAAAATTACATAAGATCAGGACAGCCCTGGAAAGTTCAGGATAGAAAGTTGCCAGTTTTTCCCCATGTTTGGGTTTGTTTTTCTTATAAATATGCCTTAAGTTCCGTTGCTGGTAGGTTTTGGCTACATCTAAAATTTAGACAGGTGGGGAAAATGTGGAAGGGCATTCAGAGGGTATTTTTCTAGGCAAGGAAAGAAGGGTAGACTGTCAGCAAGAGTGAAGTGTGAATGAGCATCGCAGTGCCAAGGCTAAAGTCGGGGGAGGAGGTATGTGAGGCTACTGAACTTCTGAGAACAGAGGAGACTCAGAGAATGGAGGATGCTCAGACTGGATTGCTCTAGTCCAGGCTTTATCTCTTTACCATTTGCTCCCTATGTCCAGTTGGCCCAACAAATTCTGACAGTTCTACATCTCCAGTTCTATAACCCGCACCATACCACCCCATCTCTCATTTTAATATTTGCTCTCAATCCCAACTCTTAAAATAGCTGGAAAGATCTATTCCACTTTACTTAGGAAAGTTTTGTCTTGAGTTCTAAAGATTATATTGCTTTTATTTTTTAATTCTTTTATTTTTGATAATTTCACATGAGTATTGGTTTTAAATTATTGTCATCCCTTCCAGTCTCCAACTAACTCTTCCTATGTCCCCTACTCCCTCTCAATTTGTCCTCTCCCTTGATTAATATTGTTAAATATACATAAATATTTTAATATATATATATATATATATATATATATATATA